>JABJVR010046936.1:0-29759 GCA_025773905.1 Chitala chitala
CCCCCCAAGTACCTGTGCAGTTTAGTCTTTAGCCAGTCATATGGGGCTGTACTAACCACACCTCCCCACACTGGCACACTCCAGCAGAGAACAGCATCCACAAACATGCAGAACAGTCTTCCAGAGGACACATCTCCGCCTCTCAAAGGGACTTTTCCTTCAGGCTTTATTTGGCGTTTATAACCGCAATGACGACTAACAAGGCATTTCCTGTACGTAGCTGGGGCTTGACCAATTAAAAACAAAAACTTACCACACTAAGGAACAGCACCACAAAGCTGACATCAAAAAGAATATGGACAATGAGTCATCTGAAAAAGGAACGACAGAGAGTATCCATGAAGCCTTTCAGGATCTTGGAATGGCGAAATGGTTATTACTTGTTACAGAAAATGGTCTACACTATGCAGTGTAATCCTTCATGTGGTCCAAGTGAAACACATTCAGAGATTTAGATTATAGGTTTTTGTGACACTAGCCAGGAATTTTGTAATAAATACTATTAAAGTTCAATGAAAAATGTACCCATTTTTGTTGGTCAGAATGGTGAGTAAATGGTTCAAACACCCTAGGGTCAGAGTCTGTTAAGTTACATGTCATCGACTGGGGCATCTCTGAGACTACTGAATTTGTTTTATTACAAGGGGCACATGGCAATATACAGGTATTCAAAACAAACAGGAAAAGTCAGTCCAATATTCAAGTCAAAAGTATCAGTGTCCATCCACCAATCCATCCATCCATCCATCCATCCATCCATGAATAACGGATGAGTGGAAATCACACAGCAAAAAAATGCCACACAGTCTTTTAGTCACACCATAAAACAAGGATTTTAAATGGGGAGTTGTGCCACAGCTCCAGTCCACTGTCATCAGCAGTTACTGAGCTCAAAGCAAATCCTCTTGTATAGCTGAACAGCACAGCTGATAGCATGAGGCTGGCTGGGCCCAGGGAGCTGCTATCAACAGGCTGTCTAACTATAGCAGCGCTGTCCATTTCCCTGCTCAGCTTAAACTTCAGGGTAAGTGAGCATCTCCTCAGCTTCATCTGAGGCCTGTATCCATGGCAGCACCAAACCACAGGGTCCCTCAGCTGCCTGTTTCATCCCAACCCATCATTTATTCTCTTTTCGGTCAAATCTCATTTGGTGTATGTTCAAGACATGCTAACATCTGAGAGAACTGTTTCAAGCCAAGCTCAGCTCTCTTAAACTTGCCTAAACTTGTGCAGAAATGCTCCTTTTTCTGTGCCAGTTTTACCTGCGTCATCCCACCTTTGAGGGCTGAAATACATGTATAAATAATTTAGTCATTTTAAAACAAACCTTCATGAAGTAACAAGTGGGGGATTCGAGTGTGGTTTGCCAAGTAACACACAGGCCTTTGACCGCAAACATAAGTCAGACAAGTACATTATAACACTAACAGAAGCAAAATGCAAAAAGCCTTGCAGTAAAAAAAAAATCCAGCATGCCAACTCCTACCTTGTTGGTTTTTATGGAGTGAAATTACCATATGAGGAAATCTTAAGACTTCATGTGAACAACATATTTTTGATTTCTGTGCAGATTCTATGTGGTTTAAGACATGGAAATTTTTGAGCAGATGAAGCAAGGACATCCCATTCAAGGAATCCATTCGGTTTTAGCATGGAAGGGCAGGGCCAAGGACCGGGCCAAAACCGCTCAAAGAGCAGCGGAAACATCCACAAATTTCCTGGGAGGTGGAGCAGAGGGTGTCCATGAGGTGAAAGTACATGTAGAGCGTATCTGAAAGAGCACTGCTTGACAGAGAGCGGTAGCTGATATGCGTACACTTCTGTGTCACCTGCGGCAACAGTGGTCAATGTGAAGGCCACCAAGCTGCCCTTGTCACTTTCTCCGACAAGCATGCACAAAGGAGAGGAAGCATCTACTGTAAAAGTAAAGAAGTGACACATGCCACAGCACCACTCCGACAGCCTCATGGTATTTCTCCACCATGCTGTGCCATACCGTGCCATGCACGAAAGCCTTTCCATTGCACAGTCAGCCATACTATACTGTCAGACTGACCCTGCTCAGGAGTAAGGCCAGATTTAACCCTCATATATGCTTGAATACAAAGTGATGCTAGGGCACTTCTTTGGAGGCAAGACCCCATGTTTAATTTTCAAGTAAGCAATTTGAGAAAGCATGCAAAACTGGCATGTTGTAACAACAATTATTTCATTAGGGGTATGCAGGAATATTGGGCATCAGGAGTAGCGCAAGAAGAAATGGAGGACAGCTGGTGATAGCTACTGTTCAATCAACTAAGCTGCAGGTGTATATATTGTACTTTATTAAAACCTATTCAATTAAACAACTCTTTTTAACCCCAAGCCATATCTGCTCATTAGAAAAGCAACTCACGCTGTACTGTAGTCTGTTAGCATGGTCCAGCGCGGCATGGCATAGTACGGTACGGGACAGTTGTGCTAGTAGAGAAACTCCATTAGGCTCCAGGGAAAATGCAGTAATTAGTTCACAAACAGCTGGCCTTGTGTCATGAACAGCTGCTTCTCAGAACTTAGAAAGGGAGCAGTGTAGTCCTGGCAGTTTGAGCTGATGCTGCACTACACACTGCGCATTGGCAACAAATCATCAGTGCTTAAACGCTGCTCATAAAGTCATCAACATAACATTTCAGAGCAGCACTTGAAGAACAAATTTAAGCCATGCTTATCTTTCAGTTATAGTAAAAAAGTACAATGCATTGTCCACAAATTACACTGCACAGAGGTTTCAAACCAGGCATTTACTACAATTTGCTAATCTATAGCTGTTTCTCAACACAGCAGCTCCACATAAATAAGAACACACACACACACAGCAATACCCCCCTTCAAAAAATAAGACACACACACGCGCGCGCACGTTTCACTGGCTTGCTGCCTGGCCTGCTGGGAGATCATTGGATGAAGAGGGCCTCCCTCCAGACAGTCACTCTTTGCTGACTTCTCAGAAAAACACTTCAGGAGCCATGAAAAACACAGAGCCAGAGAGGAGCTGGATTAAGGTCCCCACAGCCAGGCAGGCCCTGTTCGGCCAGATAAAGAGAGACTTGTGTCTGCTGCCTGTTTCCTGACCCCAGCCGTCAAACATGACTCTGCCAAGGACCCCAGGGTTCTGGAATGTGCTCCAAGTTCAACACCAATGAGGCCCCAGCCCCCCGTGTGTCAGCTAACTTCCGATCCTTTGTGCAATTCGCAGAGCCCAAACAGTCAGATTGAGTCATCCAGTTCAGATATATACATACTACTGTTTTTAACACTGCAAGGTAGCACCAGCAACAGTGGCTTATTTGTGCATATTCATTGGTGCCATAGTGCTCAGATTTCTTTTCCTTAGATAATGCTCTTTAAGCTCTCAAAACACTGCGCACTTAACTCACTGCCTGTGGCCCCCTTTGTGTGAAAGGCGCATTTCTTAACTTTTGGAATGGCCCTGGAATGTGGAGCGGTTCATAGGGTTCAGGGTAAGTAGACGGTAAATTTATCTGACTGTACTTTTCTATGTCTATTTTGAAAAACCACCAAGACGATCTTCAACCTAAATTTGCTAACCACTGTTGAAAACACACCAAGCCCCTTTGCTTGTCTAAGAAAGCAGGCGAAAGCACAGCGGAGGGCTGAAATAAGTTTAGTGTCCCATGTACAAAGCCCTCGTTGTTAAAGGCAGCCGTGGGAATGATGCTACACTCTGATACAAGAGCCCACCTCGTTCTCCCAACCGGCAGTAAAACGAATCATTTTATGTGCATCAGCAGCAGCATGACCAGACTAAGCAGATCAGTCCCTCCACCCACCTGTTTGCCCCAGACAAGTACCCTGTTCATGTGCTGTGGAAGCGTTTGGGAAAAGTTGAGTAACAAGAGATAGGCGGGGCTGATGGGCTGGGCTCCAGATCTTCCTTGCACAGCATCACTAGCGTTTCATGTGTGAGATGAAACATGAATTCGGGGCCCTAATGGCACAGGCAGTGAGACTGGGCGACCACAGAGATGGCTGGCAGTTAGACAGGGAGGGAATGAATCAGGTGCTAAAGAGGCAGCATGGTGACACTGGGGGGGAGGGGGGGTGTAACAGTCTCGCAACACTGCAGACAACTCACCATGTAACACGGCTGCTGCTGGGCTGAACCAGAAGCCTAAAGCAGAGCAACACCGTGCTTTTGCTCAGGCTTATTGTGTTGTGGCATAGGAAGTGTGTGCATGTGACGTACACAGCAGCGCTATGCTGTCATTCCTGTTACACGCTTGCATTACAACATCAGTGACAATGAGCAGCCCCAAAAAGGCCCAAAAAGGAAGGAGCAGGTTACACTGAGCTTGAGAGCCACAAGTGTGACTCACACAGCAAAACACACAGGTGCATAAGCAATGCAATTAAGTTAGATGCAGTCTTGAGAGCTGATGGAAAAGCAGTCTTGGGTATGGCCTCCTTAATCATGTGACCTGATGGTGTGGCAATTGGAAAAACTGCTTTCTATAATTTCAGAAATATCAAATACAAATGAATAAATAAATACGTTAATTAATCTGTCCCAATCAGTAAACAGTACAGTAAGACCTTTGATCTTTTCAACTTATTTAAAAAAAATTAATTTTACTATTACAAGTTATTAAAGGTTTAATTTAAGTAATGACAAAGCGTGCAGATATTCCACCTCTCAAACTATGAAAATTATTCATAAGAAACAATTTATCAGGGTATATGTAGAATGTAACAATTAAAGAAATTATTTTTTAGGCTTTCAAACTAAAATAGTCACACACAATAGGAAGGAGCAGCAAATGAAACAGCACAGATTGAGCAGAACAGCCTGGGCTTAATAAAACTAAAAAACATTCCTTCTGTGGTTGGGAACAATACTACTAATGCCCACACAGCTACCGCTCACATTCCAGGGGGTTGAATAGAGAGAAACATGAAAAAGGGGACCTGGGAGTGGCTCTGGGGGACTTCAGTTCTCCTGTCGAAATGCCTGCTGCTGACAACCTGGCCAGAATGACACCAGGCACACCTATAGTGCTAGCATTAGCCACCATCCGAAACAAGGGGTGGCGATGGGAAAATCACCTACAACTAAGTCTGATGTACACTGTAACCATTGTTCAACCATGAGCCTCTGTGCTCATGGACAGCCCTACTGCTGGGGTAAGTGAGAGCAACCCACCAACATCTGAATGTTTAAAGTGAAATCAGAAACATTCTCAAGAGATACCACAAACAATCTTCCCCCAGCAGCCAAAATTACTTACATTTTGATGAATCCCCAAATACCACAGCGTCAGGTCCCATTCTCTGGCAAGCCTTTTCTAACGCTTAAGGAATGTAAAAGCCCCAACAATGATTTTCTGGGTAATTACACTCATTTTGTCTACGACACAGATGTCAGGGCTCCTTCGATTACAAACAATTCTTTGTGTTTAAAAAAGTCAAGGAACTTTCCTTTCATGGCCTCTGACAGAGGCATTTTTGAAGTCCTGATTTGTATAATGTCACTGGTGACAGAGAAGCATTTACTGCAAAACATCATTTCCATTTCAGAGGCCTGTGCCCGACAAAGCCCACTCACCCAATGCAGCTTCTTGCTGTTGTTTAAAATGTCTAAAACCATTGCGCACAACTGAGTGAAAACAGTATAAAATAATGGTTTAGGTAGATGCTACAGGTGACTTTTCCCTGTGGACTGCAAGTCACTTTATTTACCATGGTTAATTCCCTTCAAGTTTCTAATATTTTTGCTTTGGAGGAATTTATGTTTTATCTACTTCGAGGCTGCATCAATGAAGACACTAATCCACCTGACACCTATAAAGGGGTAAAAAAAAAAGGCTTTTCATCTTGTTATTTTAATAAAGTTTTATTTCACACTACAGGCTCCTTTTCATGTCTGAGTCATTTCTGTTGTTTTTGCATGTCAAAACCCAAAAGGCAACTTAATGTGTCCCAACAGTCAACACCACTGCAGCCTCAAGGAAATGACTACATCCCCATCCCAACCCCAGGCTGCCCCTGTCAGCTCCTCAGTGGAAATGAGACATTTTGCAGGAACCGCCACTGTGCCACAGAAAACAGGCCATCGCACCGCCACCGCCGCCTCCCCCTGCCATGTGTGCACTCTGGCAAAGGGCCTCCGCATAAGGGCGCGAAATGAACAAACAGGTTGTGCTCCGGTGCTGAGACATGCCAAAGACAACACAGACAGTGGAAGAGAGCCGAGTGGTAAAGGAGAGGCGATAAACAGGGGACAGGCAGCACGGCCACAGCTGTGTTCTTATAGGAAAAGTGCATCAAAAGGGTCCCGTTTCAGTTCCACTGAGGTGCCCTGCCATTGACATTAGGGAAAAGTACCAAAAGTGCCAGACTCACTTAGAAAACACCAACACATGGAAATGGTTAGTATGTAAAATAATAAGACATGCAAATCATGTTACAAAACCCATCTTGCAAAATTCACATAGCATTCCAAATTATTGATCGTTCCTACTTTTGTAGTCAACAGAACAACCCTCTTAAGTAAAACATGTAAATATGGGTAGTAAACTTTGAGCTGGATAGAAATCAATTCCCAAAGTGCAAGAGACTGAAGGTGGCAGGGTCTGTCAGAACAGAGGTGCACAGTGCACAGAACGGGGGGCTGTAGAAACCTCCAGTGTGCTCCACTAAAGCCCTGCAGCTGCTTTCCCGTAAGGGTGCCTCAAGGTCAGTCCCCAAGTGTGAGAACTGACACGGGGCCAGTAATCTGGCTACACAAAAACACAATCACCAGTAGCAGCAAAACAATATATGTGTGTATGTGTGTGTTTTACACATACATGGAATATAACTTTGTTATAACAGACAATATTAAAGTATTCTTTCACTGTTGTATCCATGACCATTTTTTTAATCCTATCCATGTCCTTTCACACCATGGTTTCTACTGTCAATCAGTGCCATCTCTGTAGGCTCTTCACATCAGCCGTCATTAACATGTACAACAATTCCCAAAAAATAAGAAAAAAGCAAAGAGGATTAACCATGCAAAGAAGTGGAATGATTGAAAAATTGAGTTTAATTTACAGACACTTGGACAGGCTTTTTTATAGGCTGGTTGTTGAGATGTTTTGTGAACCTTGCATGGTCCACAGAACTTTAGACCCCGTGACCCACCAACTAACTAAAGTTTTTTGCTTTTTCTTTATGGCATAAATTAATGAAGACAAACACAAAACTGATATGACAGATTAATGTTCATTCTTTAAAGAACCTGCTCAGCAGTGGTTTGCGTAAGAAACAAAGAAGTCTTTTCATCACGAGCAGTGATAATAAGTAACCGAGTGGCCCAGAGCCATGACCACTTAATCTCTCACTTGTTGTCAGTTCTGACACAGCGTTAAAGGGGCAGCCCTGCACTGTGGGCAAACCACTAACAGGAGCTCCTCTGCCATTGCTAAAGCTCTGAGGTGGTCAGCTGAGCCATTTCTTTTGGAAGGGTCATAAAAGGTCAGGTGTCAGCCCTGCCTCAGCAGGTGCTGCCTACAGCCCGGAGGCCATAAATAACAAACCGTTTCTATGTACTGGGTGTTTGTGTGTGTGTGTGTGTGTGTGTGTAGCCCCATCAGCTGTTGCTGTGGTGGGAGTGAAGATCTCCCTGAGTGTGTTGCTCTCCACACTCCCCACTCACTCCACATTACCTTCTTCCTGTCTCCTATGCTAACCTCCACCACACCCCTCCCCCGAGCACCCTTTAAGAAAGGGCGCATGCAGACTACCCACACCACACCGCGAATCATCTGGCTACACCTTGGCAACACACCGAGGACAAAAGTTAAGCCCTTATCCAAAAAACATAAATCTTGTGTCTGATGCTTGCTTCTCCATAGGCTGACCTTCATCTCCCCTCAAAAGAAGAAAGCAAGCCCGTTTATTCAAAGCCATAATTACAAAGGCATTCAGTTTTATCCCTAAATGGAGCCCAATCATTGTGAGGACTGGATCTTTAACACAGGGTCCCACTTTATTTATAGACTCAACACGCCACTACAGTGGTTTGGAAGCATTTGATCTGCTGAGAAACTGTAGTTAGGAAGGTAACAATTGAGGAGTTCCTGCTCTGTTGACAAAACAAAATTGGGATAATCCACTGTGCTCCACCCCCCCCCCCAGACATGTCACTAACTGCTGACTAACTGTATTAAGGCCAGTGTACAAGCCTGTCAGTGTTAAATCCAGCCCGTGACCAGGCTTTCCTGGCTTAATTGCTTCCATACAATTTATATGAGCGAGTCACGCTAGGCCCCAGACGGCACCACACACTCCCACTACAGAGACGCTCCTGTCCTGCAGCGACCCCCGTGTGCACATGACAGCCATAAAGAAAGAGCAAGAGTGTTTATCCATTTATAAAGCCCATGCTGGACAGTAAGCCCCTAAAGCTCGGTAATTCAGACAGCCAAGACGTGAGCAGCAGGACTCCAGACCCCTAACATGCCTGAAAACCCTCCCTGCTCCATTCAAGGCAAGTGTGCAATCTTCACTGGCTGATGTCTTAAACACATCTGGTTCGACTGTTCTGCTGATACTGCAATCTCAGCACAGGGAGTAGTTAGCACAGGCTGCCAAGACCATTGTTTATCCCCTTGGAAAGCTCTCTAAAACACTCCAGTGCGATCTGTATTAGAGAAATGACCCCTGCGAAGCCTGACCTTAGGACAGGGACTCTAATAAGAGGCAAACGGGGACTACACTCCTTTTCAAAACAACAGCAGCAAACCAAGAGACAGGCATGTAGAGAGGCTTGTGCACGTAGCAGGTTACACCTTAGTGGCTTCTGCTTAAGTGTGAAACTAAAGGACACCCGGTGTACAAGGGGCACTGGCAAACTCTGAGCAAGCTGAACCGGGCCAATTAGGCAAGAGCTGTAACTAAGAAGCGTCACCCAAAGCCATGACACCATCTTGCCTTAGGCGCTATCAAGCAGGAGTAAGACTCAGAACAATCCAGAGTGCCACTAACATACCCAGTTACCAAGCAACAAGCTCGCTTTCTGGGAAAGACTGCCCAACACATCAGTGAAAATCAAACTTGTCAAAGGTCATAATTTCCAAACCAGACTTATAATAACTACAATTATTAATTTATTGTTAACAAGTAAAAAAGTAACCTTGAAAGTGAAGTCCAAAAAACGTCTCAGTAGAAGGTTGCCTAGGGTGATGACTCTTATGTTAAAAACTCATTTCTATCAACTTTTTCAAGTTCTAAACATTTTAATGACATACTATATATCAGAACATTCACATAAAGTAAATGTTTGTAAAAACAAATGTGTAATCAGATAGATAAAAAACCAGCAGCAGGATATCCAAACTACTTTAAAATGAATAACTATTGAAATATACAGGTGAATATATATTGTATCTTACTTAGAAGAAACACATTAATGTATATAGACACATTGTGACAGTAAGGTTCTTCCTTATAAACACAGAACACACTGCAGGAATGTCTGCGGTTTCTCGAGAGACAGAGTTTGACCACAGTCCACAAGTCAAAACAAAAAAGAAAAAACACCAAAAGGAGGAAAGAAGATGAGTTGACAGGTAAAACAATACAGATGTCATGGAGGTTTATGCATTTCACAGTCCTGCAGTGGTATATCAGCAATGTACATGTTGCATATACAAGGCATAGCTGTAATGCACTTGTGGGAAGCTGAGCTAGGGAGAGTTTGAGGCTGCTTTACATAGTGCTACACCTCTTCTAGTTAGAGCCTGTACTGACTTGGACCCACAGCTAACACCAAAGAATACCAAACTACCCTCATGTCTGACTGACTGACATGAAGCAGCCACTTCTGTGAGAAGCCCAGCGCCAACACCAGGCAGACAGATGTACTGGGCTCAGACTGAGGGGATTTGGGAGGGGGGAAGGGGGGGGGGGTTATAACACTGATCAGGTTTTATTACCAGTTTCCATCCTCTCTGTATCCACCCCTATATCTCTGCATGCCCACACAAGTCTCATAAACCCCTGCACCGTATACCCACTGCTCAGCTGTTTTCTGCTTTCTCTTCCTGCTTCAATCATTTGTTTTCTGAACCACAAAAGCAAGCAAGAACAAAACCTTGTACTTGCGACTCCTGCTAGACAAAAACTTAACCGTCCATTATTTAAGCATTTGTACAAACAAGCTGGTAAAAAAAAATAAATCAAAGTCTCTCAATGAATACACCTTCTATCACAGTAAGTCAGCCTTCTCCAACCATAGAGTTCTGTAATTTAAACCTCCAATGTCGTCACAAATCAGGCAACATAACTAGTTTCACCACCTACGCCTGCTGATAAGAATGATAACTTGGAAGCACGTATCAATTACGTCTGCTGGTAACCAAGTATGAAGAAGTTGGGTTTCTTAAAGCATGCAGCAAACAAAAAAAAAAGAATACTGACCAAATTAGTTTTCTCCAGGTGCTCAAATAACCTAGTAGAATCTCTAAAATTTGCAGAGAGTAACCAGGATATTTAATACATTAGGAAAAAGAAGGTAGTTGCTCTGACATTTAGACTTTGTCTATTTGATGGTGTAATTGCAGGGTGTGGTCTAGGCTCTTGGTTCAGTTTCTTCTATCGCCACTCTTAAATGCAGTGCAGGAGCCAACACGTTTAGAAAGCTTCAAATACAGAACAAACAGTAAAAGCTGATGGCTCTGAAACCCACCCCACAGAATTGGACCATTGGCCTGGGCCTAGATCTGACCTGGTTTATCCATTGGTAACTACTGTTTACATTTTCACTTTGTTAGTACTGATATCACAGAAACTCCACTTGTGAAATGACTACAGCAATGACTCCTGCCATTCAAACAACATTAAAACAGGAAACACATACACTATATTGGGACTACAGTTCTTATATTTGATGTCCAAACATCAGCTACTTTCAAATTAACTGAGCCTTGTAAAGATTTCGGATAAGGTCACAAGCTTTATGTACAAAATTTGCCAAAGTAACAACCAGGAGCCACTGTTACAGTGGACCTATGGGGAACTGCCAAGATGTAGTCATAACTTTACAAACCCGTCACATTAACCAAAATCTGATAACGGATGCCTTCTAAAAGGTTCTGAAGAAATCTGGCTAACAGTTACCACGTTGTGCCTCTGTGAGGTGTAGTCAAAACATTCATCTGCTGCAAAGAGAGAAAACCACAAGAGTACTGAACTGCCCCAATAACTAACCTTAGCCATATAATTCCTGGTGGTGAGGGCTTAGAATACACCACCTTAGACATTTTGAATAAGACTTTTCCTTTTCAGAGAGACACTTTCAAACAATACTTCAGTCAGCATACTACACACTATAAACATGGGAACATGCCTTTTACAGCACCTTTTTGACTAACCTCTGCCAATACATGCAGTTAACAAATTATACTGTACAAAAGAAAAAGCCACGTGACCACACTGATAAAACTACCACTGACTTTCTGAGTGAAACCTTGCGATTAAAATACGTTATCAACAGGACACTTATGTGGCATAGACTACAAAACAGTATCTTGCACTTTAAAAAACGTTGCTGCACGCTCATTAATGTAAGCAAGCGACGCACTATAACGATCTTAATTAATACAGGACACGAAGCCATAGTAGGTGAAACCTGTGAATGCGGGACACTACATAATGAGCTCTGGCTGACACGGGCTCATAGTAAGAGTAAAATGAGAACGTTATGATATGTATGATATGTAGCTCGCAGGTGTCGCTATGTATCGTAATGCAGAACAATTTTATTGATTTGCCAGGACATATTCAACTGACAAGAACAGAATATTGACTTTTGATCAACAGGATGGAGGTTACATATTGCATTGTCGGTAGACTCTGATGATGATGACAATAATAATAATAATACTACTACTACTAATAATAATAATAATAATTAATGTGAATGTTTCGTTGATGTCAATCACGTTTTATGCGTCTGCGTTTAGGTTTATCACACTCACTTAAGAAAGTATCTTTGGCCGGAGGATGTGAAAGCCATATCCCATCCCGGAGGTAGAGGTAATTCATCAGCTACGTCGAAAGACTGATGCCGGGGATGGCAGGTCGCAGCTGGTGCCGCACCGGCTCCAGGTCCCACCTGCAAAGAGGCAGGCGAGGAATGGGAGCGTCCGTGCACCACTGTCAGCCTGGGTAAATGGCTCCCCGAGTCGGTACTGGACTGGCGTGAATGTGACCCCGAATCGGGCTCTTTGAAAAAAGACTCCGGGAGTTGTTTTTTCCTCCATGAACTCGGTCTTGGGTTCATAACAGAGTTAAAAAGTGCCTCCAGATCGGTGTCAAGGTCCTTCGCAACGTGGATAACTTGCTGTCCAGGAAAAGGTTGCAAATGGTTATTACTCATTTTCTTGGACGAAAGGTACTTGACAATTCTGAAATATAAAAACTGCGCGACTTTAAAGAAAACTTATCCTTTCGATGAGGTCGTATAACTCCTAAATTGTTTCTTGCCTACGACAAGTTTCAAATATATATTTTGGAGGACTAGAAGTTAAAGACATATGTTCTCTCGTACTGGGGAAACTCTAGCGAGCGTTCTTTCAGCTGATGAGTCCTAGACTCACTGACACTGATCTGTCCGCCGTCCCAAAGTTTGTAAACCCAACTTTCCGGGACTCCCGTCTCGGCCGTCCCTTATAAATTATTCATGAGGCACTACAAAGTTTCGTGTGGCCTGGACGCGCATACAACTTTGTGCGCTTCTGTACTTAAGGGAATTAGGTGTTTTGAAAACGTTTCAAATCAGTTCAAATATTGGTGTTCATTGTCTACCGTATTGTTATAAAATATCGACTGCGTGAAGTCAAGAATGACAACTTGAGAAAACCAGGTTCACAACATAGTAAATCAACATTAAATACTGACAAGTATGTGAACGCAGATTGTTCGTATATGTTGTTATACACCTCCCACACGTGTTCGGCTAAGAAGCTAGAAACTGCTAAAAGAGTTAAAAATGTGTAACTTAATATTGTAAATTAATGCGTGCAGTCTGAATGCGTTTGATTGATTTACGTTTTACTTAACTATAACCACACGACATTCAGGATTCTTAGAATAAATTTTGGTCTGTTCAAGGTTGGACTGAAGAAAAGTAGTTTTTACTTCGTTTATAAATTTCTTTCCCCAAAATGCAACCAATATTTTTAGTCAGGATGCGTGAAGATGAGTACAAAAGTACAGGTCAAACACATGGTAATTTTCCTACATTAGTGCAGCTGTCGTTAACGAAAATATTCAGTAATTAAATTACATTCGTTCGTATTTTTTATTTTATTTTACTAATTTGTAGTTTAACATACTGTTACTTTCTGATAATGTACCCTATGTTTCAGCCAAATTTGTCAGACTGAACAGTATAAAACCGAAGAGCAGTACTCCACCGTACTGTACTCCGGACCCCATGGTGAAACTAGTGAACAAACAAGGGAAAGGGCTGAAATACATTCTGATTAAAAGAAATGGGGTATGTTTATGAAGAAGTTTAACAACTACATATTTTTTTCCCCATAAAATGTAATATTCTAACCCGAACGTTTGACACTACAGGTGACCAAAATCATTCAATTTAGATATCAAGCATATTATCGTAAAACAAATGGAAAAGTGTGCGCTACATTTAAGTACATTATACTGTACGAACAAAGTAAAACAGAAACTTCATTTATCAAACACATACATAATGAAATACCAAGATGTTGTGGAATTATGAAAGGTCTGCCCTCTTGTGTCCATCATTCAAAAAAACAAATTTCTACCCGAAGGTTCTGCTATAGCTGCAAACGGATCTTTTCAACAATAAATGAACATTTGTGATATACCAGATTTTGCTTTATAAAATTTAGTTGGGCATTTATTACCGGTTATTGTTTGTCACAGGTTATAAAAAACAAATGTATAATGAATATTGATAAACAGTTACTGATGACATCAGAAAGTACAAAAAAAAGGAAAATTCCAAACATTTAAGTAAATTTTAGTATGGTTAGATCTCATAAGATCCGACTGCAAAGAAATAATGTGGCAAACACCAAGAACAACATCTGGAAAAACATTCAACGTTAATAGATGGCACTTCCCAGCAGGAAGACAGCTCACTGTCCGTTTCCAGAATCAACGAAGAAAACAAAAAGGCAATACAGGTTTGCATCACATGTAAAGCACCAGACTTGTGTAGACTTAAAGATGAACAAGTCAGTATAATACAGTGGGAAAAAGTAATAGAAAAATGTGTATTCATGAAGAATCAAATTTAAAGTGTACAGTCTTACATTTATGCACCTACTTGCATTCAGGGAAAAAGTCTTGTATAATGACATATACATATACACCAGAAAGCCAGTTGGCACACAAAAACCATATAGAATCCAACATTTTATGAAATCAGACTCATATCACACTAACTGTGCAAATCTTTTAAATAAAGTTTAAATTTGTTTTTAACATAGAAAGTATTAACAGTAAAACCGGAGCAAATAAACATCCCATAGTTAAGCAGGTTTCCAAAATTATGAAACGAACTATCATGGTACATGGCTTTGCTACATTGTCGACCATCATTACATTTGGAAATGTAAAGTGTAACAAATTCATTTCACATGAAAACTGCACATGGTAGAAAATTCAACTGTCGTAAAGTAAAACTGTGTAGGCATTTCAGCTGACAAGCACATGCAGCAAATTAAACCTCAGATTCAATAAACTTAAGGGAAAAAAAAAAAAAAAACAAAAAAAAAAACTGACCTCTTACGCCTATTCTTTGTCCTACTTGTGTCATTCGTGAATCCCCTTAGGTCGTTTACTCTGAACAGGCAATTATGTAGACTACCCAAGTGCTCTGTATTATTGGGTAAGTTGCCACTCTATCAATCACTTTTCCCTGATAGAGGGTATAGTGACTCTGCCGGATCCCTGGAGGTGGCAGACACATACACTACTTGATGTTTCGCAGGATCCTGCGACAGTGGTTGGTCTTCACTTCGGCCAGTGCTCGCTCTAGCTCCTGGATGAGGTGGAGAAGCGTGGCTGGGTCAGTCTGCAACACGTGTGTGTGCTTGGCCCCGTTGTTCTCCAGCTGAAGCTTGAAGCCCACCACAGGTTTCACCTGCTGCCTCAGGGACCTGCTGGCCAACTGAAGGACACGGCAACAACAGTAGTGCACAGCAATTGGTCAGCACAGCACTTCTCGTGAACCCTAGCAGTGTGCCACGTGATGGGCCAAATGTGTACTGTACTGTCTCAGTTCTAAATTGAGCCGATACTCCTTATGACATAACACTTAAATTCAAGTACTGAATAGACAGCAATAAGAATACAAATACAAAGGTTTAAAATATTAAATTTGTATTGTTTAGTGTTACCTGTGTCACTGCAGCCTGTTTATCAATAACAATATTTAGCTGCCCAAGAACATAATATTGATACTGATTCTTCTTGTCCAAAATTATGATGGCAATTATGGTCACTGCCTATGAAACACATTCTTATATTTCCCAATAGTGTGAGGCGGTGCACACACCTGTACATCCAATCTCCACTCCAGGTTGTGATAGTGTGGGAGTGAGGGAGCCAGCTCACTCAGGATGAGACGGATTTCCTTCCTGTTATCCAGGTAAAGTTGCAAGAGTAGTTTGTTGAGCTCTTCGGAGAAGCCCAACACCAAAACAGAGTCTTGGAAATCCACCTCAGAGATCTGAGACATGGAAACACTGCGGTCAGTACCACAGTTCTGATGTGAATCCGGTTGTCCCTGTTAACGCGTTTGTGGAACGTCACCAAGAATTAGCCTTACCATAAGCTTTGAGCTTTCAGAAAGAAGGTACATAAGGCCCTCCACGCCGTGCTGCACAATTTCCGTAGCCACGTTTAACTTTCCTAGACGTAATAAAAGATTTATCCATCATCCATTCGTTCAAAAATTCGATAAATAACACGTAGTAACCATGTTAAGATACGCTTAATTTAACTTACTGGCTGCCCCTTCATAAATTTTAGGGTTTGTGCCTTTCTTCAGGAATTCAACAGCAATTCGTCCAAATTCTCCAACAACTGCACATAGAAAATGCCACATTCTCACCATGTAACGATGCAAGTACGCAGTATGATCATTCGTAAACTCAAGGAACGTATAGTATTGAACATATTCAAACAATATTCATATACTAAATATATATATATATATATATATATATATTAAACGCTCATCAACTGCAGGAAAATCTAAATTCACTAACGACAAATCTTTGGTTAGGCAAAAATAATTTACACACCAAATTATTTGAACACCGAAGAAGTTACCACCATCTTATATTTTTCTGTTTCTTAAACAGTATGTGTTTACCTATATTACAGTAAACGTTCAAATATGTATAGTTCTGTATACCGCATACACAACTAGCAGATGTAATGCTATTTACAAAGTTAATCACTTAACAAGGAAAAAATGCAAATTCTCTAACCTGCAGGATCTACTTCTGGTAGGAACCCCAAATGCTCCTTATGTTCATCACTTAATACTAACAACATATTGTTTATTTTGCTTCAGCAGACAAGCACTAAAAACATTAAGAAACTAGAGCGCCGCAGCAGCGTTATTCATATCACATGACTATATTCCTTCCTTCATTCAAAGTCCGATCAGAACATGAAACTGAGACATTTAGTTCCGTTTGATGTCCAACGTGTTTGTCACCCGTATGAACAACTGTGGAAGTATTACAAAATCCCATCGATGATCAGATGTAATGTTTAATTTACAAATAACACATTCAAACATATACTTAAAAATGGAAAACTAACAGCATCTAATCAAAAAATATTTCAGAGCATTTATCCTAAGTTACCTATCCTACTGAAATGCGGAGAACGAATTTCCCGTTGTGGGACTAATAAGGAATAAAAAAACACAATAATAAAAATTAAAAATAAAGTCAGTCAAGGTTATAATTGAATTTAATTGATCAGCCAATTTTAAAGCAATTAATTAACTGTCCTCAGTATGTTTAGTTAAACATCTATAGAATATCAGCTTCACGTTATTTTGTAAATACTGTACCGTGAAGCTGTGCAGGCCTCGATCAGTACTGTGTGTGTGTGTGTGTGTGTGTGTGTGTGTGTTGTTGTTGTTGTTGTTACAATAATAACAACAATAATAACAATAATGTTTCAAGATTTGGAAATATCTTGAAAACTGCTGTAGATTTATTTCCATTTCTGACAATTTCTCGATATCCTGAATGCATTGTACAGTTTTTACGTTTTTGACATGCCACTGAATGAGATTTAAATTTTGCTTTAAAACCCAGATATTAAATCATTACCTCAGTTATGGCATACACCTCACATAAGTTCTAATGGTATACATTTCACTCAGGCATGTCACAGCCACACTTGAATGTTGTATGAGTCCGTGCTCTCTGGTGTCCTCTCATAGTCCACAGACATGCAAGGTTAGGTGGGTTGAAACAACTACATGGCCCTTAGTGTGTGGGTGTCTAGGTGTGTGAACGGTTCTGCCCTACAATGGATTTAATGGTTTACTCTGCTTTGCTGCCTTGAATAGGCTCCAGGGCAAACACAATCCTGCAAAGGATATACAGTTAGATGGATGATGGACGGGGGTTCAGTGGTTATCACTGTTGCCTCACATGTCCAGATTTGAAGGTTTTAATCCAGTTTCTGCTCTGTGTGCGTGGGGTTTGCGTGCTGTCCCTGTTCTTTCAGGGTTTCCTCCCCCAGTCCAAGCATAGACATTGTAGGCATATTGGAGTTTCCAAATTGCTTGTACTGTATAAAATTGTGTGTATGATTGTGTCATGTGATGGGCTGATACCCTGTCCAGGGTGGCGCCTGCCTTGTGTTCAAAGCTCCCTGGGATAGGCTGCAATCACCGTGCGATCCTACACAGGATAAGTGACTTGGAAAAGGAATGAATGACTGACTAATGAAATGCTCCCCATTTCTCTACTACTATTTTTTACACTTACACCAGGGTATAATTTAATTTACAATATTTAGCGAGAGCGATCTCTAAATATTTGATGGTCGATTTGAATCACGGGTCAGAATGATCGAGCTAACAATATTGTTTCTTTCTTATATTACCATTTCTGAAGTATAGTAATCGCATAATTGCCAAACGTGTAGAGAACATCAGTTAAGAGAAAATACTCGTTGGATCTGGAATAGATTATAGTCGATTATGATAACTCGGGTTGTCGAAACAACGTCGTTTGTGTTATTGATTTAAAGTGTACAGGCTGCATAGAATAACAGCACGTAGTAGTGTGATGAATCCAGACTAACTGGACTTTCAAATTGCTCCTAATATTGAATGCAGTGTGTTGGTTGCGGACTGTATCCGGCCTTCAAAGTCACAGTCAAAACAAGGATCTAAAATTAGATAAACCACTGTGAAGTGAATTAGTTGGATATTAGCTATACCTGTAGCCGTGACGGCTGGGAAATTGACAGCGTCGCTCAATAAAGAATTTGCTTTCACTCACTTTCACCAGACATGCGTGTGTTAAAAATATTGCAGATCCTATGGCCTTAGTTCTTACAATTCTTAGATCACGAGCACGTGGTTAAAGTTTGACCCGATTCTTGGAATGAATGACTACAAACTTGTCCAATCATCCGCCGTAAAAAGCGAGCGAACCGATTGGTGGCTCTCGGCGCAGCCGCGTGATTGTTGTTGACTTTTTTTTTTTTTCTTGCCTCGCAGATGTGCCAGAAGCAAGCAGACAGGAGTATGTGATTTGTATCGATTATGCACTCGAAAAGCAAATTACTGTAATGCCCAGAACGGTTCACAGATTTTTAAAGAAAAGAAAACAGACGTCGGTTGTTAAGGTAAAATTTTGTTTTGTATGTTCCTAGCAGTTAAGACTAGAGAAGCTGTTAAGCTGGTGACTGTTTAGTTCAGAAGCACGCGTCTGATTTGGCCTTGGCTGTGTGACTTGTTTAATTTACCTTTCGTCTGCTATTTGCTAATCTGTTATCAATACATTTTTCTGTTTGTGGTTTCTGGTCATTTGTCAGAAATGAATGTATGTATGTATACATGCGTGCATGCATGCATGCATGCATGTAAACTGAATGAATGTGATGTATTTTGTAGAGTGGTACCATGCTGAAATGTTAGCCAGCTTGTTATTAATTTGTAGCTAAATCGAACAGCGATACAGTGACTTCAAATTGTAAAATTAACCAGAGGGGCCACGACTCGCTGTCTGTCCTGCGTTGCCGTTCAACTGCATTTTTCACGAAACTTCTGCATGTTAGTGCTTTAAGGTATAGCTGTTACAAATCCAGTTAATCGGTGCTGCATATTACATTAAACCCCAACACAGAATACGGCTTTGATCACATCACTGCAGAAAGATGCTGTGTGAAACAGAATAAAAAATGGGATCACCCGTTGGAACCGGTTCTCATGAAACCGTAGTTAAAAGCACCTTTTTAGACTCAGTAAATTGAGATTGTGGCGTGCTATAGCGCTACATAATATTCAATTGAAAAGGTGATTGTTATATGTCCCGGCACTTGTTCAGGCATATATTACTAAATAGAGTTTTATGTAAGACTTTGATGTTAAAGATGTATGTTTGTGTCAAGACCATGTTGACACAAGTTTGCCATCAGCAAATGTCATTTGTGTTTTGTTTCTGCGAGAGTTGACGAAAACAAGTTTGGCCACTACAGATGATTCATCCACGTGTGCAGTGTACGTGAGGTATAGCAGAGTACTTTAATATTTGGATATCTTTCTTGACTTGATAATGGCATTTTGAGCAGTTTTATAAAGAGCCTTCCTGTTACACTCTGTTAAAAGGAGAGTTCCCGGCAGTCACGCTGAACCGAAACCCTCCACGATAGAGTTAAACGTTGCTTTGCAGAAGCTTATGTTGAAGAGCTTGAGTGCTGTGAATTTGTTACACCGAGCAAAAATATGTTGCCAATATATTACCGGTAATCCTGCAATGGTTTGGCACCATCCAGAGTGGGCCCACCTCGTTCCCTAAATTTCTTGGGATAGGCTCCAGCTCCTCCATGACCCTACATAGGATAAGCGGTTTGGACAATGAATGAATTACAGGTATTACTGCTGATGTATTGATCACTGTATCGATATCTGAAAGGTAAAGGTATCCACTATGGCAATAACCCCAGATATCAGAACAACCATTTCATTAGTTCCCTAAGTGGGGGACTAGGTTCTTTAGCTCAGCAGGCTAATCCTCTCATCTGGTAATGTTGTGTGGACTGTGGCTGTGAGGTAATTGCCAACAGACACCCTCCCCCGCAGTTCCTGTGATCTGAATAAAAGCAAGCTGCAGAGTAGATGACTGAGTTTGCTGTAGGTGTTTAGACAGGGAGAATGGAGCCAAAGTAAAAGAAATTGGGTTCAGTAAGTTAGTTACCCATGTGGGAAAGGGGTGGTAGGGGACTAATTCTTTTGCCATAGCAGTAGAGCTGGCCCTGTTGGATTTATACATTTTGCTGAATATATATTTTTTAGATCCACTGTAGCAAATTGCTGAATATACACATTTGAAAATGCGTCAAATATTAAGTGTTTACAGTACAGCGAATACCAGACCAAAGATATTACAGTAGAACATTTAACTTTACTAGATGATAACATGGCAAGGCCAAAACTTTGTAAGTTCCGAAAGTACACAGATGAAAGTTGTATGTGGTCCCTCCATTCTAAAAAAAAAAAAAAAAAAAAACATTAATATGCGGAATTTTCACTTTGCATCGTTTCAAAAGTAATACAAGTTTACCTGTGAAAGTTACATATGGGTTGTGTTTCAGTGCATCGTTATCAGAGAGCACAAGCAGAGTCCTGGTTGATCCTGTGGAGGAATATTCCTGTTGAAGGGACGAGCACAGAAAGGTCAGTCACCTGTTCTTCTGAATGTCCTCACAAGAGACACGATATGGAGAAAACAGCCTGTATTGAAGATAATTCATTGACCTTTGACCGGAAGGTTGGGGACACAAATCCGGATGACGGTGTTGTAATCATGGGCAAAGAACTTAATCTGAACCATTTGTGCATTTATCCAGCTCTGTAAATGGGGAAGCATGTACGAATGTTGGATAAGCTGTTCAAATTGCTGTGCAGTGCCAGTGTTCTGCAAAGTTGTATTTAAAATTTATACACACACGGACATTTTTCTGGTCGCTGTCTTGCTGTCATTGTAAAACAGTAGTTGTGTTTCATTTTTACACTTGTGCTGCCATCCAGCTGAACGGGTCAGCTTTATACAGCAGAGATGTGTTCTGTGTGGAGTGCTTGTAGACTTCCATAGTGAGCTGAAACATGTTGGGGAACTTGACAGACACGAGACGTGCCCCGCCCAGGTGTTGCCGTGGGAATGATGCTGCTGTCCTTGGGGATGCTGATGCTGTCTGCCACTCAGATCTACACGGTGTTCATGGTGCAGCTGTTGGTCCTCCTTCCCCTGCTGCCCGTGGGAGCCGACATCTCTGCGGTGAGTGACATGCATGCTTCAGCACGCTCGGTGTGGTATCTACAGTAGCACGTGTAGCGGCTCGGAAGGCACGAAGCGTCATGGGAGAAAAGAAACCCACAAGGCATGGGATTACTGTACGTCGTGTGTTTCGTTGTTATTCGGTTAAACTGGGTAGCAGTATCAGGAACAGCAGCTCTGTCATTCCTCCATTAGGTGCTTCCAGTATCACCATGTGATTTCCATCGGTTTCTGCTGAACCAGGGGTTGGCAACCCGCGGCTCTGGAGCCGCATGATGCTCCTCCACCCCTTTTCAATAGCATTCGCTGTAATGGGAGAGTGGCCAAAATTGGCTCCCTTGGGCTTTTTTGATAGTGAAGGTTGCAGACCCCTTTGTTGAACTGTCTTCAACGTGGGTTCAAGTTTCTCATTGATAATGATAATTTTAACGATGCCTTACACCTGTAAGATTCATTAAGTGCATCATGTCTTTTATGACTGTTTTGCATTGTTTGGTGAGTTCAGTGATTTTTTTTTTTTATTTTAATTTTTATTTTTATATACAGTACTCTTTTGACAACAGAACAGAGAACTTTGAGGACATACCAGCAAGGTTTGGGTACAGGCTGCCCAGCGAAGGACTTAAGGTGGGTCTCGCGTTTGGCTTGGACCGAATCCATGTTCTTGCTTTCACATTGAAGGACCTTAGCCGTACATGTGCATGTTTTTGTGGATGCCATAACGTGCACGTTTCATATGTTAGGGGTGAAGCTTCCAAAGCTAGGTATGTGGAGTGCACTGTTTACTGTGCCTGGCTCTCTGAGGCTTCCACCCAGGGAGCTGGAGCACTTGTACCTGGAGGATCTTTGTGAAGTCCTCCTCCATATCACAGTCCCAGTGGGAGATTTTTTTTTTTTTGTATTAGTGTAAATATGCATAGTAGAAATTTCACACCTTGACAATGCTGCTAACATGCATTAAACCTACATTTAGGCATGCTCAGTGTTTAGTAGAGATTCTCTTTACTCATGTGACAGACTGTGCAAATGTGGCTTGTAATGAAAGATGACTAAGGCTTGTTCTCGGCCTTCTTGCTAATTGTTTTCCTCACCAGTTGGGATCAGATTGACTCACCTGTCTTTGATGGATTACAGTTGACAGATTTGCCCTCAGGGCAGATGAGTTTGGCAGACATACTGAATCTGAAGCTTGATGTGCTGCTGCATTAATCACCACGTTAACACACCATTAAATACTAAGCCTGCTAAAAATGTTTAGTGACAGACAACATTGATGTATTGGTCTTATATATAGCAGTAATGATCTGTGTTTCTATAGTATGTTTTTAATAGAATCAAGGTGTGCCAGGTAGGTTAACAGGCAGAGTGGAGATTCAAGTGGCTCTGAAGTGATTTCAGGAGTGTGGATGTGAATTCTTTCCCCCTGTCCAAATCCCTAGTCCTCTTTGGCTTGAGGCCTGTGCTGTGGTGGCTCCCTGTTTGGTGACTGGCAGGCATCACAGCCTCCTGAAATGTGCTTCTGCCTCTCCTGTCTCCTCACACTGCACGGTGATGTTTTCATCTTCTCATTAAAGTTGTGTGTGCTCGTGTATTATTCCATTCATTTTTCCTGTGTGGCACACAACAAAATTTTCGGGTTTTGCATCTTGCATCACACAGAAGCAGAGTGCATGATGTACCCCCAAGTTACCGTGATGATTCACAAACCTTAAGTGTGTTGAAAACGGTCCATTTTACTTGGAGAAGTAATGGACCTGGAGGGCATCCAGATGTCTACTTTTGTGAAGCCTCCTCTCAAGCTTTCACCTCTCCTAAGAGGCTTTAAAATGGTCACTTGCATTCTGGATTCTGGAGTTCTAGAGGAACTCAGCATATCAACCTGGATACTTATTTTGAGTGCACTGAATCTAATGTGCACACTCTTAGGAACATTCCCCTCTGCCTCCTCCATTCACTTGTGGGTCTGGGTTTGGCTCTCAGTGGGCCTACGTAGCGTAACAGAGCCTCAGAGCACAGGGGCTGCTAGCCTGGTCATAGATGTCTGCTTTCATTGACACCCAGTTCAAACCTCGGTCTGACTATGTGGCAGACTGCATTTCCACGGTAACAGCTGCCATGTAGAGAAGCTGCAGATGAATTTTACCTTACACATTACATCCCCGCTGCAATTTTCCTGATTTGACCACCTTAACTATCAATATATTACAATATCAGCCCTTCAGACTTCCACGTCTCAGCCTGATATTCTACCCGTTGAGCCACTATGAACATCCTTAAAATGTTATGCAGACTTTCAACTTCAGGCAGTTTAGACCTTTCATGGGGTAAGCCATTATAGCATGTATAAACTTGTAACCATAATTTCTGCTTGTATTACCCAAAATTGTCTTGCCTGTTATTCAGTTCACCTTTGAGTAGGACAGTGATCCATAGTTGATCTGCTGTGAACAGATCTGCTGATTGACAACAGAATTTAATTCTGTCCTGTTGTAGCCAGCCTCTGAAAGTGGCTCATGGAGAGACTGAGCTGTGCTAGGCACTGGAAGGGAATTTCACAGGTAGGCTTAGTGCACTGAAAGCCTAAAACATGTTGCTGAAACTGTTACTGAAAGCATCTCTTTTAATATTGGATCTGATGACTGTATAATTGTGCAGTGAAAAGCTCATCTGTATGCTAATATACTCAGATATTTTGTGATTAACTTCTGATTTGCCTCAGGTTAATCTTAACATATGGTCTGAGGTTTGGAATCTTTTAGTAACTAGTTTCAACACGTTCAGCACTGCTTGATGCATCTTTTGAACGAGATGATGCATTCATATGCAGTGTGGAAAAACAGGAATTGAAAGCAGGAAAAAAAAAAAGGAAACGGAACATGCCGAGAAAAACCAACTGTAACTAAAAACTATCAAACCAGCTGCACTGAAAGAAAAAACAGTATACATGTATTGTTGCTAAAATGATGGATTGTATTTGATTGTTCACAGCTAGATTTAAGTGACCCTTTTCAGATGCCTGTTTGTGGAATTTTTTTAAACCTGTGGAATATTTTGAATTATGGCTACTGAAGATAGCAAACCAAAGGCTGCTAATGGGCTGAGTAGAGATGAATATTTTTGTGATGCACAGAAAAGAATCCTAAAAGCTTTAGACATTCTAAAAACAATGCAACAAAAATTTATGTCCAAAAAATTGAGAATATGACTCCTTAATAAACGTTCCAATACATATGTGCATTTGTATGATCACCAAACACACAGATGCTTCCCACTCACTCCCTTTCCTCAACGTATCAAGTGCACAGGTGAGTTTTAATCAAAACCAGAAAACTTGCACCCATCTTATCCTGTTGACAACATGGTTAGGTATTTCCACATGCCGTGGGGCAAAAGCTTTTTCTGTGTCGTCTCATGATTGGCATTTAAGGTGATTGTAAATGGGCTGAGCTGTGTGCATTTCAGGCGCAAAAGCATTGATTAGATAAATTATGAACCTGGCCCTGATGGATTCTTCACCTGTTCTGATCTGTAGCATCTCCTTGTCCATAGACAGTGAAGATCATATGACTTTGGCCATGCCTTTCCTTACAAGGGGAAGCAAGGCCCTCTGTCCTTCTGCAGAACTGCTGTCATTATGACTTTGGACTTTTCTGGACTTTTATTTCTGCTTTCAGTCAGGTGTAGATCAGTCACGATCAGTCTCTAAACCCCCCTCTCCCTCCTTTTTTTTTTTTTTTTAAGTCTAGTGAAATGCATAACTGTAACAGGTACAGTGGGGGAAATAAGTATTCAACATCTTTTTAAAAAAATTTTTTTTTTCTCCCCACTAAATGTATGTCCAGTGCAGCTATTTCCATGAAATTTACACAAGATGTCGGTGCCATGGATATGTAATACAGAATTGTTTTCGATTACCCTTTGTTGTGTATACATTTTCCTATTTTAAATTTTAAAGATGTTTATACACCATCTTTATGAAATTTTTATATCCCACAATTTTTAGGCTTGGTTATTTATCTGTATCTTCCACACTATGAAATTAGTCTTTAAGTGAATGAGGTTCTGTTTATACACTGTTCTGAATTTTGTGGATTGATTTTATTTTGACCAGTATCTCCATATTTGCATCAGCCATTTTGCTGATACTTCTGTTGTCTCTTTTCACTGTTTTTGAAAGAAATATTTTCATAAAGTGGTCACTAGTGCGTGTTCTTCTATATTGTGGTCACATTAACTAAATAATTGCGAGGAACATAATTATTTTGCCTCTGATCACAACAGTGCATTTTGTGGATGATTTTAATTTAGATTTTGTATATTTTAAGTGCACTGTACTTTCTTTTTTCTCATGGAAAGTAAGTGCAAACTGATACCACATCTTAATTTGTTCAGTACTTTGCCTTTATTGTGTGAGAATGTATACCAGCATGCCCTTTGAGATCGCCCAGTCAAGCGTAAGCATCTTTGTTGGTTATCACTGAAAATTTGAGTAAGTTGTCATCATGTACCGTTTTTATAAATATGCTGTGAATACACATGTTTGTTAGCATGTAGGGTCAAACACATAGCCTCAGTTAGCATCTAAAGAAACAAGACGACATGAGGTCCAAACAACTCGGACTGTGTTGGATCATGGACTGGGTAACCCGGCTTAAACTGTTGAGGAGCACTGAAAGTTTCATTGTTTGTTCATTTTGATCTTTGATTAAGATTCTTAATACGTAGAACTGAGTTGTTTCAGTGGGCCCCAGACCTTTGCTGGCAGAGCCTGTATCGGTGTGTAAGAGTCAGTTTTGTTGTACCTCACCTTGATAGACTACTGCATTGGTTTGCTAATCTTTAGTCTCTTTCTTGTCTCTGTCCTGTTTTGTATTGTGTCCAGTGTGTGACACCTTGTAAGTGCCATGTGTTTTTCAAAGAGCAAGAGAAGGTGAACTATGTGGTGCCACTCTACGCAGAGAATTTGGGACTAATCTGCAAGATGAGCAAATGATGCACATTATGTTTAGTTGGGCAGTATGTATGGAATAGGTATGTTTCAATGACAACAAGGATTATCCAGTTAGAAAAGACTTTCTGTATCTGTGATGTGACCAGTCAGTTTTAAACAGCCTTGGCATCATTTTTATTGGACACTTTACAACTGCTAGACTTATTGACACAATTGTAGCTTCAGGCATTTGGCAGTTGTTGCTAGGGGCCTCTATTAAAACATCTGTACAGATGCTGGTCACAAATCTCTGCTCACTCTTGTACTGTGCCTGTGTGACTCATTGAGTGTGTCAGTGTTCCTACTTGCCAGTAGAGGTCAGCATCGCCCACCATTGGCCTTAGCTCTTATGCTTTCATGGAAACGCATGATTTGCTGAACAAAAACACTGGTTGGTTTGTTGATGAAACATGAATCTACAGAACACATACCAGGTAGAGTTAGCAGCTAAACGCTGCAGGTGGCTGTACGTAAGTAACAGAGAGCTGTTTGTTTGTCAGTGGACATGAACAGTTGTACCCTTAGGGTAACATTCAAAAATTGTTCTAATGATATGATACACCCTGTGTAATTTATTTTACTTCAGATTTCTTTTAGTAAATGTAGTTGCTTTCAGTAATCTTATAGCAGTATGACTTTATTAAAACACAAATGTCATTGTTCAGATGCGAATGGCATTGTTCAGAAACTTACAGCTACTTGGCAAATTTGTTTTTAGAGGGGATCAGTTATGTAATTGCAGAGCTTCAACAACCGCACGTGGTAGTGTAATATTAATTCCATAGCTCCTAGGCAATGTCAGAGTACTTTTTGAAAGGATTTCGCTTGTAACAATGTTTTAGAAAGGCCTGATGCAGACCTTTCTGGTCCATTGTGGTATGTCTTCTGCACAGCACTATCTCCATGCTCCTGGTCTTTAGGCTGCATAATCTCCTTTAAATAAAACCAACAGGCTTGGGCTGTTGGTGCTTCAGAGTCTCCTTACTTCAGAGTACAGTGACAGTTTGGGTGCCAGAGAAGGTTGTTCTTATCATGCAGTGTGAGGTGCCCCTTGTACTTGTTTATTATTTCTGGCTATAATCAGAATTCACAGTAACGACTCAGAAGATATGGTTGTGAAAGCAGAGTGCTTTTTGTGTCATCTCTTTACTACAAACACCCAGCCGACCATGAGGAGGCTTTCTCCTTGGGCAGCTTTGTCTCGATTGCAGCATCACTTTCACCTAATGCACGCCATCAAATGTCTCATTTTTGGGGTGGCTGTAACCACTTCTACTTTGTTGGTTTTTAATTATTTTTTTTTCAATAGTCTGAACGTCTAGAGCACACTTCCCTTGTGTAAACGCACTAATGCACGTACTGTGATGGGAGAATACGCTCTTGGACACCATATAGCACTTGTCAGCTGCATTTGTTTTTGCTTGATGTGGTGGTTGTGGCTGCATTTGCTCCACACTGAATGCCCTGCAGTCTGTCCTCTTCTACATGCTCCACTGTGATGTGGCTTAAATGAATGGAGCTGAGAGTTGCGCAGGCCACACTGAAATCGCTTGAGGTTTTATTGTAACCTCAGCCAAGGGTTTGCGAGTACGATATTTGAAAGTCTGTTGTGGATAATGGTGCGGGGGGTGTAAAATGAAGACGCTTTGTGTTCGTGTATGTCCGTGTGTCCGTGTCCCCACAGGGCGTCCTGATTAGAGCAAGGCCTCAAAATGCCTGTGAGCCCATCGAGCCGCCGCCAGTGAGGAGTAACGTGACCGCTGCCTTTATCGTGCTCATCAAACGCTTCGACTGCAACTTTGACATCAAGGTAGGAGTTGAGCATGCATCACGCACATTGCTCTATGAACTGATCTCAGCTAGGAACTTCCTGCATCTGCACATACCAACAAGTAACAAGTGACTTAGCAGGCATGACCTGGCACTGCTGTCTGAGGAACCTGACTTTTGTTCATGTTCAGCTTGTCACGTACCACGTTAAATGCGTAGAACTGATCTGAAAAGCATTACCAGGGTATTGCTTGAATTGATTGATTTGATGATTAGGATAAGCTTAAATGATGGCAAAAAGCTACATTTTATTGTTATATGAGGGGAATCAGGGAATGTGATGTTGTGACATCAGAGGGTGAGGGACTCCGGCCTGCCTACCTGCAGTGCTCACAGTTCACAGCCCTTTGATCTGTAAACACTGTATGTGGGTTTCACGCACTGCCGCACTGTTCTTGTGGTCAAGGATGAAATAGGATCTCCCAGGTGTTTGCGTGAGGTGAAGTCACAACAGGAGGCAGGCATTGGCACCTCATGTTTCAGGTGACAGTATGCCGGCACTCAGATAGAGGGCGTTGTGGGCGCATTTCAAATAATCTTGACTGAATTAAAAAAATTGATATATATATATATATATATATATAAACACATACACCTTTACAGCTACACACCATTTGGCTGAAATTGCAGAATTAAATGTGTGTTGCCTCTGCTAGTTGTGAGTGTAAATCAGCTGCTCCTCCCTGCTGTCCAAAAATGTAGTATCCTTCTCTCTTTTTTAAACTTAAAAAAAAAAAAAAAAACTAATTTACAGAAAAATGCTTTGAGATAATATAGTAGTGCCTTAAAACACTTCAGTACAACATATATTGTATATGGACTCTAAATGTCCTGTTATCCTCCTCTTATTTGATAGAAGTATAAACTCAAGTGAAAGTTACTGCATCTCTAGGCTGGAGAGTACATAGAGACTAAAATAAAAGTAGGGACACTGAACTGTGGTTCTTCTGTAGTGTTCAAACTAATAACAGACATATAAAGTTTCGGGTATGTAGACCTGGAGAAGAAACCAGCAGGACTGACTAACTTGTGACAAAGACCAACACTCTCGTATGACAGTGGAACGTGGTGATGAGACATCAGAGGCACTGAAGTGACGAGGAGTTGCAGGTGAGACAAATGGGACTGGCTACACCAGAAGGGCCAAGAAGCACAAGAAACAGTGGAGAGGAATGACACCAAAACAGTGTTTCGCATTGTCCATGACCTTACCGGCACGAAGAGTGGGCACGGCACCACTGAAAGATAAGAATAGTAAGTCGCTTCTGGCCAAAGAAGAAAAGGACACCCGATGGGTTGAACATTTCAAAGAAACATGAATCAGCCTCCCCCCAAAATGATCTTTACCTTCGACCCCC
>JABJVR010046937.1:0-29756 GCA_025773905.1 Chitala chitala
CTTTATTGAATTCTCCTCTATTATATATACATAACAAACAAGCTAATATACATCAATAGGGTAATACAGCAGCTGTAACCACAGCACAGAGGAAACATTAAAAGAACAATAGAATATGAACATCACGTAACGTAAGCAATTCCATATGAAAAAGATAAGTACCATATGAAATAGTCATAATAATAATAATAATAATAATAATACCAAAACAAGACAACATATATACAACATGAAAACCTAATCATCCAACTCGGTGAGAGAATGTTTCAAAATGTCATACAGTTTGTGAGCTTTGCTTTCTTTCATTAGTTGTAAGGAGTTCAAAAAAAATCTAAATTCAGTCAAAAAAACAATACATTTGGGGAGTGTTTTTGGAATTCTACTTTCATGATTAAAGAATTTGGCTAAGCTCATAATTACATTACAAGACAAGTCATCATTCTTATTTTTCACGATCATGCCAAATGTTACATCGTCCTTGGAAAAACAGGCTGGCAGTGTTGCACATCCATTTGTGAATGTCAATCCAGAATGTCTGTGTAACATCACACGAAAAGAAGAAATGATCTGTGGTTTCAACATCACCCTTGCAGAATGAGCATAAATTATCATTAACATGAAAACACAATCTAAGCATAATTTAGCAGAGCGTTACGAAGACCATTCAGTTCCGCCGTTACTCATAACTTTGTCATCTACAGCGTATGATAGTTGTCAGGACCAAGAGTAGCTAGCAGGGAAAACTAATCGATACCAAACGAAAAGCCAATCATATAACTGGTCCCGCCGCAGTTGCTTGATTGACAGACAACGTTATTCCCTTGGAAAACGGCATTATGAAATAAACAGACCCTGAAAAACGCCACTATGAAATAAATAGAACATTGGGCAAAACAACCTTTTGAAATAAAAGCCGCATTTGGACAACGGCATTTTGAAATAAAAAAAAACTACTGAAATTAAAAAATGGGCTCTGCACTAAACTTTTTTATTGTGAAAACCCATGTGATGAAATAATATTTCATAATAATAAGCAAAAGTTTGAGAAAAAAAGAAAACTATTTCATAACAATGAGCTGAATTAAATAATTGGTTGCATTATTTTACAATTTCATGGTCATATTATGTGATTGTTTTTATTTATTGAAAGAATAAATCATTTCATAATGTCTTATTTATATATTTAATTTTGAACACTATGCAGCTCCATATATAACCACCTGTTTTTACATACGTCACAACAGAAATGTAGCTCATGGAAATTGACTGCTGAACATTTTAATAGTTTTAAGTATTTAGAGGTAAAGTTATTACAATTGTAGGTGGCATGGTGTTGTGGTGATTAGTGCTATTGCTGTGAACCTCCAGGGCTGTGGTTCAATTCCCACTGTGTGTGTGTGCCCTGTGGTGGGTTGGTGTCCTGTGCTCTGGGATGGGCTCCAGGCTTCCCATGACCTTTACTGGGATTAAGTGGTTAGGAGACTGACTATTGAGCTCACTACGTTTTGTAGTTTTAGTGTTGATACGAAATAGTTATATTTGAACAAAAGATTATTTAACTTACCGTAAACAAGCAAGTATCATGTACAGACAGATAAGTATGAGTCATCAGTGATTTGTTACACCCAAAAGGAACTTCTGCTAGGTTGGGCTCTTGGTGACATCACACAGCTGGTGGGGCAAAGAAGACTGCAGGCAAGGTGCAGTGATGTCTTCTTAGCTGCTCAGTGAACCGGATGCAACCAGTTTCTTGTTTGATGACCAGAAAGTAAAATCAGAGAGAAGGTGCTACACTGTTCATTAAAAATGTGGTTGTAACAGTAATGCCTTATATTAAATTATTTACCTCAGAGGTCCTGTGAACTTGTATTACACAGATTTAGTTTCTTGCCTTCTTCTTTGACATGGCAGGGGCCTCAAACCACATCAGGCTCGCCAATAGTTTTGTCCATGTGAATGTGCATAAGCACAGCTATGAAACAGAGATGTGTATAAGCAGTGATGGGAGGAAAAAAATCTTGTAACTGTTAAAATGGGATTTTTTAAAAACATAACATATACTATCACTTATGACAGCATTTTTACAACAAGAGTACGTGACTAAACTGATAAGTTACTCAAGTTGAGCGCATGCACTGTTTTACACAAATATGCAGATAAACTAGTTTTGGAAAGAATAACCTACCTCAGCCAGAAAAACAATTATGGCTTGAATTTTCCTGACTTAGCAATAACAAGTCATTGCAGATCGTGAAGTTGTGCGATGGCAGTTATTAGAAAATAAACCTGTACTTTTCGCAACGCTTAAACCTCTAGCAAAGACAATTCAGCTCACCGTGTCAGACAATGCTGTACGTATTCTCTGACCGGGGTAATTAAAGTGTAGCGCCGGTGAGGTTTGGAGGATGAAGGGGGCATAGCCATGGTTCTCTTTCAGCTCCTTTATTAGCGATCATTGACAGGGTGGCTTTCTCTCATTGCTTAACAATAGCAAGACAGCGCTTCACAGCGGGTCACACACTTGGAATTGACATTTACACACAGTGGGGGAAGTACTCGAACAACAAGAGAAAACAAGCTGGAGTGGGTGCTCCTGATTATCACTGTTCAGTCACTGGTAGTGACTGTTTCCACCACAGTGAGTCTGCGTTTTTGTGCAACTGGCCCTCACAATGTTTCGTGTCAAACCGACAGCCTCTTCTTTGTCTTACTCAGGCACTGGCTATAGTACCGGACTATTCACTACTCCTAATATGAAAAAGCAAATCATCAGCACATTTTTGATGCCACATTTGCCCCCTTTTGATTACATTTTAATCACCAAAACATCAGTACTTAAGGTGCATAGCTTTCCACTAGTACATCGTTAAAAGAGAAATAAAAGTTCAAAGGGAGGACTCAAAATAATCAATTGGGTCGTTAAGATAAACATGGCATAGTTGAACAGGAGTGAACGGTGGGGGGGGGGGCTCTTGGGAGAATTCAGGGAACTGAACGAGCTGGGTGGAGATGGACTCGTCAATGGTCTGAACGATGATCCTTCTGAGACGGGACGATACAGCATCCACATGTGACAAGAAGGGTGATACCCACGCCCAAACTTCCCAAGAGTGCCAAAACGAATGGTTTCCATTTCCCCAGAAGAGAATCCCAGTCCCATGGTGAGGTGTCCACCCTGGAGTGCTTGGTGAGCTCTTCACGAAGGGACTTCATGTAGGACAATGCGTGTGTCACTGAGCCATCTGGTGCTGTGTTGTTGGGGATGAGCATACAACATGCATCTCCAAACATTTGACATACTCCTCCTCTCTTGACCAGCAGCATGTCAAAGGCCATCCTGTTCTGCCAGGCCATGAGAGAAATGGTAGCGAGCTGCTCAGCCACACCAGAAAGAGCATCACGTGTATGTTTAATAAAGCACTTTTGATTATAATAAATGTAATTAACCCAGTCCACATTCTTGTTTGCGATACACCACCAACACAATGTTGACTCGAATCCTGCGACGATTTGGTTTTTAGCCTTGAACTTGTCTGGGACACCTTGTGACTCCCCTATGGTGTCAATGTAGACCCAGTCATCAAAGCTACCTGCAGGGGCTTGTCTTTTTGTCACGTCCTGCACCTGTGGTGACCTGTTTTGGCCACTAGGTGCCAATGTTTTCTCTTTTCACCTCACATTCTTTAGCACTTGAGGTTTTCTGGGCTAATTCTATTATCATCTATTTACCTTATAACGTTTTCTGGGCTAATTCTATTATTATCTATTTACCTTATAACTATTATAATTTATAACTAAACATACAGCAGGTAATGCTAAAACTGGCCACATGAACAAGAAAAAACATTTACCTAGTGTTACAATACTACTGTTGTTAAACTCCAGAGGTGAATAGACGAGCTTTAGAAAAAAAATAGTCTGACACCGTTTCTTTATTATTTCAACCTTACCTGTTCAGCTTCACACATTTTCATTATCCAAATTAAAGTCTCATTTCCAACCAGGATAGACCAGCTGAGGGCCTGGGAGGGGCCAATCTCGTAATGTTAGAACATGGGCTGTGTCTGAAACTACTCCATACTTACTATATAGTGCGTTCGCCATTTTGTACTAGTGTCCCAATATGTAGTGAGTAATTGTATCCACTATATAGTGCACTCAAAATATCCCACAACGCATCATAAAAAGTAATGTACAAGTGATGATCACTAACCTAGCATTATATACCATAATGCATTACACAAAAAAGTAATGCATTGCACTGAAAAAAGAAAAATTCGGTGAAAAATGGCAGAGAAGCAGGAGGAGTACTACAAAGTGTTTATCTTGAGAAAAGTTTTTTCGATGGAGAACTGCTTTTGTGAACAGGCTTGAGATAGATCCGAGTTGTGGCGCAAAAAACAATTTAATATAAGCTGTGCAAATCACAATGCAACCTTGCACAAAATACATATTTATTGGTAAAATATAGTATTAATATATTTAATATTACACAATAATAAGTAGGTGTCTGAGTTTATTTTCCACCGCTGTTTGTTACGCTTTGAGACAATGGCGACATAATCAAAGCTGCAGAAAAATTGTCTGAGTAGTGTGGTAGTGTCTCAGTACTACTGTGTTAGGTGAGCACACTATGTAGTGCACTATATAGTGCACAATTTCTAATACCCTATATAGTGATTAAGGATTGAGTGAGTAGGGAGTGGTTTCGGACACAGTCATGGTTTCAAGTGGACATCGTAATGGCTTGTCTGGGAACAAGGGATGTGTCAGACAGTAGGCAACGCATGTGCATGTTTAGTTTAGGCAGAAACAGCTGCGGCTGAATGTACAACAATCAAGATTTAGTGTTAACATAAACCTATTGTGTTTATCAACCCTCATAACTAGCCCACAACTCATGTGGCCTACTGCAAATTCTCCTGATTATTAACCACTCTGGTATTGCTCGTGTCAATTAACATTTTGCATCTGAAACGGTCAATTGTCATGAGGCAAAACTTAAAAATCTTTTTTTTCCTTTATGAAATTATTTCATATTCAATTTGTGCCATAGTTATAGGTTATAGTTTAGTATTTTTGAAAACCTGTCTTTTTAAAATTTCAGCTTAGTTTGTTTAATTTTTTCTCTTTATTTTTGTATACAATAATAACCTTGCTTCCCACACTGACACCAGTGTTTGGAGGTCTCTCTCCTGTGTGAGTTTTCTGGTGTTGTTTTAGGTTTCCTAAATGACTGAAATTCTTCCCACACTGAGAACAGTGGTAAGGTCTCTCTCCTGTGTGAGTCAGCTGGTGTGATTTTAGGCTTCGTAAATGACCAAAGTTCTTCCCACATTGAGAACAGTGATAAGGTCTCTCTCCTGTGTGAGTCTTTTGGTGTGATTTTAGGTTTCCTAATTGACTGAAGCCCTTCCCACACTGAGAACAGAGGAAAGGTTTCTCTCCTCTGTGAATGCGCTGGTGTGAAATCAGGTTTCCTAACTGACTGAAGTTCTTCCCACACTGAGAACAATGGTAAGGCCTCTCTCCTGTGTGAATCCGCTTATGTCTATTTAGGACTGCTAATCGACTGAAATTCTTCCCACACTGAGAACAGTGGTGAGGACTCTCTCCTGAGTGAGTCTTCTGGTGTGATTTTAGGCTTTGTAAATTACTGAACTCCTTCCCACATTGAGAACAATGGTAAGGTCTCTCTCCTGTGTGAATCTCCTTGTGTCTGTTTAAGGCTGCTAATCGAGTGAAGTTTTTCCCACACTGAGAACAGTGGTGAGGTCTCTCTCCTGTATGAATCTGTTTGTGTCTGTTTAGGATTGCTAACTGACTGAAGTTCTTCCCACACTGAGAACAATGATGTGGTCTCTCTCCTGTGTGAATCCGCTGGTGTATAGTAAGGTGACCTAACTCGCCAAAGCTCTTCCCACACTGAGAACAGTGGTGAGGTCTCTCTCCTGTGTGACTCAGCTGGTGTGTTTTTAGGGTTATTAAACGACTGAAGCTCTTCCCACATTGAGAACAGTGGTGAGGTCTCTCTCCTGTGTGAGTCCGCTGGTGCGATTTTAGGTTTCCTAACCGACTGAAGCTCTTCCCACACTGGGAACAGTGGTAAGGTCTCTCTCCTGTGTGAGTCTGCTGATGTGATTTTAAGTGCCCTAACTGACTGAAGCTCTTCCCACATTTTGAACAGTGGTGAGGTCTCCCTCTTGTGTGAATCCGCTGGTGTCTCTTTAGGAGTCCTAACTGGCTAAATCTCTTTCCACACTCAGAGCACTGGTGAGCTTTCTGAGAGCCAGCACACCCTTCATCTAGGGTACCAGGTACATCAGCACTGGACTGTACCACACTGGGCTTTGTAGAACTTGACTGACACTGTGATGTGGGGATGGATCCAGGTCTCAGTAGTCTGGCATATTCCTCAGGGTGGGATCTCTTCATGTGCTTTTGGAGGTAAATTTCTGCTGTGTATGACAAAGGGCACTGAGTACAGGACAGTACTTGAGAGGGTTCATCCATGCTGTACCCTGGTGGAAAAAGAAAAAGAAAGTGGACTTCACATAATTTGGAGCATGTGTCACAAGTCACACTAAATGAGTCCAAATGCCTCCTCTCACTCAGTACCGTACTCTGATCTTCAGGGTGTTTGATTTGCCCATATGTGTAGTTGATGATCTGAGCTAAGAGCTAAATTTGGGTATGAACCATAGAAACAGGTTCTACCAATACAACAGGAGAACCAAATTGTCCCTACCAATATTGTTAGTGAATTCCAAGCTTTTCACATTCAGAAGGTTGGGAGGCTGATTTGGTCCTTATTAATAATGAAACCAAACCTATGTCCTTCATACAGTCTGTGCTGTGTTTAAACTGTGCACTCTTGCAAATTAGTGAGACAGACACAGTAATGCATGTGACAATGCAGTAAATCCACTGCTTTTCTTACAAACTGCATACATTACATTTTAGTTACCATAACCATGACGCTGTGTGTGAATGAGTATGAGCTGATCGTTGAATGTTGGTCTTTCCGTCCTGTAATTACCTGGATCTTCAGATTTGACACTCAGTTTTCCTCCTCCTCTGTGATTTTCATCACACATGAGAACTGGAACATCCTCTTTCTCCTCAGTCACCTCCTGATATTCCGATTCCTTTTTCACCTCCACCTTAATATTGCACCGTGCTGCGCTCTCAGCTGCCTGCAAAAACATGGAGCAGATTAATGCATAATGCATAAAGAGGTCATTATTAACAGTAAATACAGTATACATGTAGGCCTGTGGTTCAGGTATGTTAAATTCCTGAGTTACAGCAGTGTCACACAAACACTTGTGGTGCCACACTGGACACAGCAGGACAGCTCACGGTGATCACAGTAATGATTCCAGAAACAGAGCTCTCATGCTCTTACCTGGATTTTTTCTAAAACAAGGCAAGCTGCCCAAAGAGGAAAGGTGAGCACCAAAGGTAAGAAAAGCACACACTAGCAGCTGTCCCTTTACCTTGTCAGGACTGGTCTTTGTGGTCCACGCAACATCAGATACCAGCACATCCTGCTTCTCTTCCTTCACGTCTCCAACACTTAGCTGGGAGGGTTTGTGCTCCATGTCACAGCTGGGTGTTAGTTCAGAGGGTGAAATGCCTAATGACATTCCCTTTTCATTGGCAAAGATGAATGGGAAAAAAAGTCATCTTAGTGAAGAAAGACTGTGAATGATAGGAAGGTGCTCATACTGAAACCGTAGCACATCAATTTGTGTAGGTAAGTGTTTCCCCTGGTATGACTGTACTTTAAACTAGAAGCTAAAAATCGGTATCTTTCACACATATTCATGCATTACTGCAGCGTTTGCATGTAAACAAATGGAAATCACTATGAATAACTGAGAAGTTGCTGTGAATATATTGTTAACAATGTTTCTAAATGTAAATTTCAGTGACTAATGACAATTGTTTGTATTTTGGTCTAGCTGAGATGAACTATGACTTGCCATACTTAAATGTCCAGCGCTCATGTGATGTGGTGCAGTCAACCAAACCTGCAATATTCTTAAAATATATAACATGACTAAAATATCAGACTATTCAGAAACATTACTATTTTTTGCTAAGCATGTCAATTATTACTACTAGTTATATAAATGCCCTGTGGTGGGTTGGCACCCCGCCCTGGGTGTCCCCTGCCCTGCGCCCTATGTGCTCTGGGATGGGCTCCATGTTTCCCCACGACCCTCACCAGGAATAAGCGGTTAAGATAATGGATGGATGGATGGATGGATAGTTATATAAAATGCTCGTTTTTTAATTTTTAATACATATCTGGACTTACTGTCCAATGCTGAAACAGACGTGTTCAGTGGCTGACGTTCATTTACAATGTTAATATGACATTGTGATGATTACCTAGTCTTATTTATTATTTCCTTATTTCGTAATGTTATTGCAATCAGTGCACGTCTGTGAAACATGCATTTATGTGGCACTGCTCATGCAGTGACAGCGCAATACTGTCGTACCGTTTTGTAAAGGCAACTATGGTTGTTCGTAAGGGCTACACCTTCAGTGGGTTGACAGGTGTGATCACGGGTCAACAGAAAACAGCAACAGATTCATAATGTGAGCCTGGACGCAGGAACAGCAACATGTATGACTCGATCTCAGAGAAACGTAGCGGTGTTTATGACACACTGGCCGCCATGTATCGAAGTTTAAGTGCACAGGCAAAACTGTTTTAATTTTTAATTTTTTATGTCCAACTAAACATTTAAACAGAATATCCTTAATACGTACCTGTATTAATAAGAAATATGTGGAAGCGCGCGGTTCCTATTTGCAGCAGTAAAGAAATATAATAATTAAATGAGCTTCCAGACCGCTAGCATAAATTATGCAATCTACTTCAATAATAAAATATCTTTAAATGCAAAACATCTTACACTATGTAAGTAGTTGTTAAGAAGCAAAGTGCACAGTCAGATGAGCATTTCTAAATCACGTAAGGAACAGTAATAGGGTAACACCGCACAACCTACTCCTCACAAAGGAGAATTCGTGAGGAGGAGGAGGACGAGCAGGAGGACAGCGCTCGACTCCAGGAACCTACGGATGGCGCACAAGGACAATATAAATACGTTTACCATGACACCAAAAGAACTTAAATACAGATATGCGAAAGATTATGAAGATTGACAAAGCATTTTAAAACTTCTGACAGCTTTTTACATTAGGTACACGTGACCAAAGTGATTAGTAAATTACTGAAGTTGTGCGCGTGCACTGTTTTACACAAGTAGGTACAAATGTTTATCCTGTAGTCACGTATGGGGTTAACACACGCGCGCGCGCCTCTGGTGGCTATATAATCATTAATCATTATTTAAAGGTCCCGTAGGCTGGATTTTTAACATTTTTAAGCCTTGGTTACCTATATACAGCATAGCTCCTCGGATAGTCTAACTCTTCAGCTGATAAACTGGCTGGATAACATCACCATTCACATTTGTATTTCTTATTGTGGTTTGTGGAACAAGAGTGTCCTCTATAGGCTGTGCTGTGAATTTAGTTGTTGTTCAGTCGTTTAGTTGTGTCTGACTCTTCGTGACCCCATGGACTGCAGTTCGCCGGTCCTTCCTGTCCTCCACTGTCGGCCGGAATTTACTCAAACTCATGCCCACTGCATCGATGATGCTATTCAAGTGCTGTGAAGTGGACTTCCCTAAATGTTATATTCTCTTTAGATATTATAAGAAGATATTATAAGAAGAAGATAGAAGATATTATATGAGAAGATATTATAATAGATATTCGATCTAATCTAATCTAATATTAATGTGACCCTGTAAACTCTGCAAAAAACTTAGACAGTTGAACTGTATGTACAGTATATCTTTCTCGAGTGCTAGCCTTACTATATTTACTAAAGCTTGTCCAGCAGTGAATAAAATAATAGTAAAACAACAGTATTTGTTATTGAGTTCTCTATGTATTTGAACAATGTACACGTGGAACTAGTACAAAGGAGACATTCGAGAAGTCGTGTCAGACAGGTAGGAATGCAAAAGCTGTTTAATATTAGACTGAGCACAAAGTTAAAGATAAAGCCAGAAGACAATCGAGGAGAGCAATCAAAAACTTCACAATGTGGAGGAAAAAAACCCTCTGGGGGCCCAAGGTCAGCTGGCTGCCCAACACCTCCTGCACATAAGAACAGTCTACAATTCAGAATAAAATAGACTGAAATTCTACATGTAAAGTACAACTAAAATGACTTTCCATGGATTTCTGCACACAGATCTTCTTGAAAGAAGCTCACATCCTCCAAACAATATAGGAGCCATGGCAAAAACACAGCATCCAGTCTAGGTGGTGCTCTCACCAAGCACCTTCAGACATGTGGGGAGATTAGAATATTAAAGATGGGTTAGTTAGTACACTCATGTAGACACTGACTGGCAATCATAATGATACGTATAGAAGCAGTAGTTACTAAGAGCTGGTGTGTGTGCGCACGCGTGTGTGTGTAACATGAACTAGAGAAATAGGTCCTCAGCTGAAATTTTACATGCTGAGACTTACATACTGAGATCTTGTCACCAGAGCCTTTAGCAACAACAATTTGATTCTTTATCGTTTATTGTTAAGGTTCTGCATTTGGTCACACTGGAGGCTCTTCTATCAGTGTGGCTTGTATTAGTGGTCTTGTACCATGTGCTGGTAACTCCTGAATATTGGCTGTCACTCAGGTTCTTTTCTTGATTTGTGTCAGCCAATGTGGCTCTCTTAAAAAAAACTGAGAAACACTGATTTATGGGCTGTGAGTTGTACTGTTGCCTCACACCTCCAGGGTTGTGGGTTTAAATCTGGCTCTTGGTACTGTGTGTGGAGTTTACAATGGTTTTTCTGGGCATTTCTGGATTTTCTCAGATGGCTTCGGTTTCCTCCCACAGCCCAAAGACATGCTGGTTGTTCTTGCACTCATCATCTCTGTCTGTCATGCTAAAACTCTCTTTGATTTGTTCTGATGTAGAATACTAAGGTATTGTTTTACATTGTCTATTAGAAGTTGTTCAGCATGATGTCTCTGATGTTGCTGTTGTGATTTTATCTCAGGCTTTCTAAAACCAATAGGTTTTAATTTTACCAATAGGGGTTAATACCAAAACAAAAACATGCTGAGAACTTAAATTTTTATTCTAGCTTTTCAGTTTTTCTGTGAAATCTTCAAAATGTTGTTGATCTCAGTTTTCAAATTTAGGTTCTATGTTGGGTGGCACAGTGGTTAGCATTGTTACCACGCACCTCCAGGCCTGGGGTTCAATTTCTGCCTCGGGTCTGTGTGCGTGGAGTTTGCATGTCCTCCCTGTGTGTGGTGGGTTTTCTCTGGGTTCTCTGGTTTGGAGGTTCTATGTTCACCCTACTTCCAATTCCAAAACTCAATTTGTAAATCTAAGTGTATTGAAGTCTTTCTATTGATTAGACACAAGATGTAAAATCCTGTGTAAATACAACTTTTTTGTCATCCAATTGAACCAGCACATTACACAGTTTTATGTCTGTAAATTAATGATTACTGCATTTTAATTATTATTATTGTAAATGAAATTTGTTTGTTTCAAATTTTTCCTGGATGATGAGGCATGAATGCCCTGTTAGGCGGCACGGTGGCGTGGTTAGCACTATTGCCTCAAACCTACAAGCCTGGGGTTTAAGTCCTGCCTTGGGTCTGTGTACGTGGAGTTTGCATGTTCTCCTTGTGCTTGGTGGTTTTTCCCTGGGCTCTCTGGTTTCCTCCCACTATCCAGAGATGAGCATGTTAGGTTGATTGGTGTCTCCAAATTGCCTGTTGTGTGTGTGTTTGTGTGCCCTGCATTAGGTTGGTGTCCCCTGCTCTGTGCCCTATGTCTCTTGGGATAGGCTCCAGGCTTCCCGCTACCCTTAACAGGATGCAGCTGTATAGAAGATGAATGAATGCCCTGTTGTGAATTCGCTCTGGAAAGATCTTTCTGACCGTTGCAAGCAATCAATCAATCAATCAATGGCGTAAGACTGACGGGTTGTGCTACAGAAAAATACAGGTATGTTTCCCATTATGTTAAAATAACTAAAATACACGAAACGCGAAAGATTATGATAAGTGACAAAAAATTTTGTAAGTGACAAAAATATTTTAAAACTTCTAACAGTGTTTTCACATCTGCTACTTGAAACCTGAGTGGTTAACTCAACGTGTGTGTGTGTGCGCTGTGTTACCCGAGAAGAATAGCCTACTTCAGTCAATAAAAGCATAACAACTGAAAATTATTAAAACGGTGTTTTAATTAACAGTTGCTCAAAAAAATATAAGGACAAGGTTCCTAGTGCAATAGTACATTCCAGTTTCCATTGAAAAACGTGGCAGTGTGTGTGAACCAGCGGAATATGCTTGTTAATGCTGTTCTCTACCAAGCAGCTTCGCCTTTTAGTATTTCCAGTGTGAGGACTGAGTGGGAAATTCAAAGGACTTTGTGTGCTGCTATCCTAGCTATACCATGCATACCTTAGTGTGGTAACTGATAAATATTAAGAAATGTTAAGTCAGTCTTATTTTCTGTCACCTGTCCTTGATAAAAACAAAAACTATCTCGTCTAAATCTTACGGCGTAAAGCTATTCAATTTTCAAAATGGCCACAACGTGGCGCCGTTGCTATATTCTTACTATTAGACGTTTGTACTATGAGTAATGTTTCCATGGTTTTAGGAGTGTGAAAGAACCGCAGTAACAGCAGGACAGCAAAATGTTTTACACATCAAATCTCCAACTTTTTATTAACATTCCATGCACTGGTAACCTTTTAGTAGCTTGCCGCAATCCTGATGGGGTTTATTGTAAGATTTCCATATGGCACAGTTAACAAGCAGAGGAACGACATCAGTCTCATCACATAATGCTCAAATCAGCCATTTTTACAACAGGAGCCAAAGGCAGTGCTTCTGTAGGAGTAATGTGGGGTGTCACATACTTCATACTTAACACACTCTGCACACACAGGCAGTAGTGATTGGCCCGGCAGAATGGACAAGCTTCGAGACACATTCCTATAATCCTTTAAGGCAAGGCCTGAACATGAGTCCACAGTGGGGAAAGGGGCTCATATGCAACTTTATTTCCTGGTCTTGGTTCATGTTTATGTTAGAACCTGTCTGTGATAGCACACGTTCCAAATGCTCCAAAGTGGTGTGATTTACAGTGATTTACAAAGGACCAATTCCCAGTTATAGCTTTAAAAATTGTAATTAGCTCATTTATATGTAATAATGTGTCAAACTGACATACTGTAAATTTGTACAGAACAGGTTTCTTATCTTATTTGGTACAGTAAACAGATTGGAACTGTAATCATTTTTTCAGTCATTTATGATCACAAATGAATTTTACACTGGTCTTTTTGGCATCTTTTGCCTTTGTGGTCAACTGGCTCTGTGGTAAATTGGCTATACAGGTATTTGACTCTGTGGTAAAATTTCCCAGAGGAGTGGCAGTGAGGTACCTCCAGGAAAAAATGTGTGCACCTGAGTGTTTGGGTCTTGGCCAGCAACTCACTGCAGCTTCACTCTTTGGTCAGTGTGACCTAGCGTGACCCTTCCTACTACATCCCTCACCTCACCCCAGTCAGCCCACAGTCCAAAAACACCAGTAGGACTGTCCCCTCTATGTACCACTCAGATACCTTTTTTTTTTTTTTTACTGAAATCTTTGTGATCCTCTTTTGAAATGGACAGAAGGACATATACATACCTTTCATTTTTGTTTTATTCAACCTTTTAGAGCAGTGGTCCCAAACCAATGGGCCACACAGAAAGAATAACTTCTGCTGTTCTCTGAAGCTTGCTCTGTCACCCCAACCTCTCTCATGTCCTCCCTCATTACATCCATGAACCTCCTCTTTGACCTACCTCTTTTCCTCCTGACTGGCAGCTCCATCCTCAGCATTCTTTTTCCTATAAACCCTGTATCCCTCCTCTGTACGTGTCCAAACCATCTGAGTCTCGCCTCTGTCACTTTTTCTCCTAACCGTCCTACCTGTGCTGCCCCCCTAATATGCTCATTTCTAATACTGTCCAGTCTCGTCACTCCCAATGAAGACCTCAGCATCTTCAACTCTGCTGCCTCCAGCTCTGCCTCCTGTCTCTCTTCCAGTGCCACTGAAAGAATAGCAAACTTTAAATTTTTTTATTTAATACAATCGGACCCTACAGGGTTAAGGTCACTCCCACTGATTTTGTGTTGTGCTGAGGTGTATTAATTGTACACTTTATTATGCCTCATTATGCGCAAACACGATAGCCAGTCCTTGGAAAATTGTCTTGCATGAAACCATCCCGTGGTACAAAAAAAGGTTGGAGAGGCTTTAGAGGATGTAGACTACATGTTTATGAACAGCAAATAATGTAAATAAACATAATTGATTTGAGTTTCTCCTCATTAATGAGTTTGGTCTTCAAAGGGACGACAAAATCCTTGTGATTTTACTCTGCAAATCTTTTGCTTGCTTGTTCAAAGAAAGAAACCAAAAGCTGGTTTTAACTAGGAGAACCCTGAAAGAAGTGGAGCCCAGCTCACTGTAAAACCCTTCTGCAGGCAGGCAGCTGTCGTGTGGAAAGGCAATGCAGGAAAATGGGTCCGTTGGAGCCACAAAGCGGGTCAGAAACAGTACCTTCCAAAGGAGAGGTGGAAAACCCAGGAGACACAGCAGCTTCATGGTTCAAGTTCCAGAAGAGGGTTTTTTTTTTTGTAGAGAGCTTCCAGGAAGTCATTATCTTTAGGAGATATATATATATTTTATCTGATTTTTGTCATTAACAGCTATGTGTATCACAGGTTTTGTCCCCAAGGTTGCCCACAGGATGCACAAGGCAATTAGCAGAAATGTAGTGCAGTCTCACCTTTTGGTTGAACTTCATCCATGTAGCTTTTAATATGTGCGTAGCAGATACAGTTAAGTTTGCTGTGGTAGAAGGGTTTGATTAGTTCCCCAGGCAAAGTACTTAAGGTCAGCAGGCTAATGCTCTTGTCTAGTTACTTTATACGGGCTGCGGCTGTACACGTTTGAACCCCTGCAGAGCTGCCCCCATTACATGTGCAGGTAGTGAAGGTCAGTGAAAGCTCACGCAACGGCTGCAAGCTGGCTGTTTAGATTTAATTGCATGTCATATGGCTCACATTCGGACTTGATGCACCAGTGACCCAGACAGACTGGTATGCCTTTTCACCAATTTTTCCCTCCAGTTCCTTGAGTTCATGCGTTAATTGAATGTTGCACCCAGTTGATTAATCAAACTTCTCCATTGTGCCTTTCACCTCCTGCTTTGCAGCCGCGCAAAGATGTGATGCACAATGACGCCGCTTTGTTCTGTTATGCAGAAATACACCGCAACGGGTTTAATTACATTTACACTATCAGTTTCCTATGTTAATTAATACTATTTCATGTCTGTGGAATTTGTTTCTATGCAAATAAGCAAACTCCATCCGTTGAAGACATAAGCATACGGCGCAGCAAGGTACTCGAACAGAGCTCGTAAGGAATCTCATTTACTGAGTCGGGGTGGTACGTTATGAGAAAATACAGCTGGAAAACCCTCTCTGTCTCTAAAGTGTGAGTGGACAGTATTTGTGTCACTCAATTGGGACGAGGCGCCCTAATTTCTCAGTCTCTGTAATGTCAGTTTTGGTTTCAGATTGCGCGCCCGTGCATTCGCACAGAGTCCTGTACTGCTCTCTCGCATCAGCACGAGACGGTCATCCGACAGCTCCGATGTACTTTGCTTGATCCTGGCTCGTTCTGAGCGTTGTAGAGATACGGTAGACGTTTCTGCAATAGTGAACACCTCGATCCTTTGCATTTGTCAAGATAAAGGTGCAAGACACTTTTTGAATTGTGTTATGCACAACAAACGATTTTCTGCGCCTGTGTCGCAATCGATTTATTATAAATGCGTCTTTACTTTGCGCTTTTAACATGTGATAAATTACAAAGGGATTGACTATTTGAAGGGCTGAAGGCTAACTTTGCTGTTACCTTTGGTGTATCTGGAGAACGCTGGACTAATATATTCCCATACTCACCAGTGCGACACTTTTCTGAAAGAGAAGGAAAATACTTTATACTTGGTAGAAAGATACAATCGAATTAACACCCAGACATTCTCGGGCAATTGATTATGTATCAGGCGTACTTATTCGCGTTTTTGCCCTGTTCGCTTTTGGCACATGTGGTCTCTGCTTACGAGTGTACTCCGTGTGCTCTCCGGACATGTCCGGAGGAGAGCCCAAATACCTGCCCGGACAGTCGGAGCCTGACTCGGGACCCGTGCGGATGCTGTGATCACTGCAGCCGGCTGGAATGGGAGCCTTGTGGTGGACTAGACTGGATTTTAGGCTACTGTGGTTTGGGACTAACCTGCGCAGCGGCTAACGGAACAGAAAACGTTGCTTTTCCCGACGTTGGAATATGCAAAGGTTGGTGCAGTCTTAAAAAGAAACTTTAAATTCATCAAGATTTTGTGACATGTTACTTTCCCCAATTTTTGAATTGAATTCCTGTTGATTTGCTCCTGTGTAGAAGCAGATAGTTTTAGATGCCCACTTTTTATATGTTTATTGAATTTGTTTCAGTTATGTGATGGTCAGTACAGGTATGTCTGTGTCTTTTATCCTAGCGCATCGGAAGCGTGTGAAAAGCCTACGATCAGTAAATTTAGCGATCATGTGTACCTAAACCTGAAGCGCTATTACGGAATTAGAGATGCCCGCTCACCGCGTGTGCGAGCTGACCCCTAAACGATTTAATTAAGTCCCTTTGGATTTCTTCGCTCAATTGGCGCACGAGAGCACCACTCCGCCGTACAGGACTGTGTCGTTTTAAATTCCTTGAACACTATGCATGTTCGGCAATTGCAATTACTTTGGCGGTTCGCCTTGTTTCTGAAATACGACGACTGAAACCTGGTTGGAAGGATAGTGTTTTAAAATTTTAAATGGGTGTTCCAGTGACCACAGAAGGCAACGCAGCGCTTTTCTATTCTAGTTTTTAAAAAACTGTTTGCGTGAAAGCGTGAACATGTGATGCGTGCGCTCACTTCTGCAACACGGTCCGAATTAGTTCCCGGAACAAATTAGCTGTGTTTGAAGATTTATGTCTGTTGTGATGTGGTTGCACAATTGTATGAGTGATCATCTCCCCATCTCCTGGGGCAATGCATTACAGTCGCTGTTCAAATCTTTTTTTTTTCTTTTTTTTTATAATGTTTTTGTATAATTTTACACTTGTTTGTGTGTGTTGTATTTAGACAAGAGACACCAAGACGAGGAAGGTCCAAATATAGAGTTTACTGCAAAGTAATACAAAATCTAAAAAAGCTATGTAAACAGCTACAAAAAGAACAAAACCAGTATGCCGCTACACAGGAATTAAAAGGACAGAAAATAGCCCTTTAAGGAGAACAAACAGAAATGAACCGTACACACCTCTGATTCTCAACACCTCACAGCACCATAGTGAAATGGCAAACCTAATAAGGACAGAAAAAGGAAACGAAGAACAGGTGTCAATACTGGACAAAGACACATGAGTTAACGAGAGGGCGTGGCCAGATGTCAAGGACCCCAATAAAAATAAAATTGGCTAATGGTTGAGGCCAGTGCCCAGGGGTGTCAAACCTAAGTCTCAGCATAGCCCCAGACTGGCAAAGGAAGCTGAACACCAGGGTCCTTGATGTTTAATGTACACTGAACACCAGGGCCTGCAGGTACCTCAGCACATACAGTGCAATCTTAAAACAAGAACCCCTCAGAGAGTTCAGTAGAAACTGAACACGATAATTCTCAACCCCTAATGTAGAGTTTGGGTTTGTTACTAACGTTTTGTCCTGCTGACAGTTGCTTCAGATTTAGATTTTGGAAAGTTTCCATTAGTTCATTTATTAATGTTCCCTGTTAGTGTGTGTACCAAGGTGTGTATGGGTGTGGGCAATGCAGTGATTATTTATGTTGCTGTTTCAAACTTGCCTGGCTTTAATGACAAAGACACTATGGCATCTCTCAGAGGAAGGACTGGCTGTAGCCTGTTAATATGAGGGGCTCCTGCCCTGGGTTGTCTCCACCTCCAGTCAAGTGAAATTGCTTGTGCCCAAACTTAGCAGAGGTGAGAAAATGCAGCCACCCCTCCCAGTCTTCAGAAAGTGCCAACACATGAAGTTCATGTGTTCCCATTCACAACTTCTGGCTCTGGTTGAGCCTGATTGAGCTTTGTTTATGAAATCATGGCAAGGACGGTAATCCACTCTTCCATTCCAGCCCGACCCTAACATTATATCTTTAGTTTTGTTGTAGATGCCTGCTAAAGAAATTAAAGTGCGGGTCAAGTTTCAAAGCTACAGGATGCACCAAATTAGGTCTTTCAAAAGACTTTTTGAGGGGGGGCAGGTCAACCATCTGATTGGTCAATTCTGACATGGTCCACAAACTGAGCCTTACATTCTTTAGGGTCACAGTCAGCCATTTTTCAGGGGGGTTGACTTTGTCACCTCGTCTGTCTCTTGTACCAGATACTAGGTTTCAGGGTGGTCTGTGCTGAAGGCCGTGCTGTTTATCAGTTACGGAGTGTTTAATGAGCACTGGAGGTGTAATAGACACTGGAGGTCAGTCTTCCAAGCTCTGTCCCCCCCTGCATACTATGACATGGCCTTTTTTTGCCAGCTTCAACTTCTCACCCACACAGCTGCTGGTTTTTGGAGCTAAAGTCTGCAAAAAGCCAAGCTGTTATTCCTTTTGGCCGTTCAGTGCCTCTTCCCCCAAGACTGGTCTCCCCTTGTTTGTCTCCAGCGGTCAAAAGGACTGAGTGTCCAACACCACTGCCACTCCCCACCCCCCCCCACACACACACACTCTCTCTCTCTCTCACACACACACACACACACACACACACACACAGTCGTTATCTCTCTCAGGTTTCAAAGACTTCCTTTTTGGCTTACTGTCAACAAGAAGCCTGTCAGGTCTTCTGCCTGCTCAGCTGTTCCAGGTGGTGAGAAGAGTAGCTGGGGAGGGCACAGCACTGCTTTCTGAACTTTGGTTCCAGCAGAACACTGAAAAGTAGCCCTCCAGGGTAGCACAAAAGATCAGAAAAAGCAGGAATGAGTCCTAGTGGGGTGGTCGGGGGGGGTCGTGTGGGGAAAGTGGTCAGCAAATGGGATGTGTTTTGAAAGCCTTTCAGAGCTACAGTCCCACACTGATCTGTAAGGTGCATACGTCACACCTTTTGTTCTCCCTTCTGTATCATATTTTATTTATTTATTTTTTTTTTTGGCATCTTCAGTGTCAGCTCCTGTTCTGTAGAAGGATGACAAGTGCACTTACGTTGCTGTAGAGGGTTTTATTTTCTACGCCACTGTCAGTTTCCTGCAGGTTGGCGGAGCTCGGTGAGTGGAAGGGTGGTCTGGCTGCTGGCCACAATGCATGTCGGACCCTGCAATTTACACCTTGCAGAAGGGGCTGTTTGTCAGAATGGGCAAACATCAAGAACGGTTGGCTCCCAGACTAAGTAGTGTTTTCAGCTGAACTGGTGGCATCATCTTGTGTGTGTCTCTCTCTCTCTCTCTCTCTCTCTCTCTCTCTCTCTCTCTCTCTCTCTCTCTCTCTGTGGTGATTTTTTTTTTTTTTTTCTTCCTCCTCTCAGAGCTGCCAATCAAAGCTCCAGCCTGAACACAATGAATGGCTGTGTTGGGTATCTGAATGGGCCCAAAAGAGGTTTCAGACAGGGACCGGGGGGTTGGGGGTGCACCTTGAGAAATTTCTGAAGTAAACAGAGGGGGGGGGGGGGGTTTCATGCTGGGATTGGAAGTGATGGCTGAACACAGCCTGAACGAGGTTTATGTTTTTGGTACTACGCGTGTATTCGTTCTGTGTTGTCTCTCTGTTTTCCACAGTGGAGTGGGTTACCGTCATAAATATGAGGGAGGTGGAGGTTGGGTGGTGTTTTGATAAACTGTCTGCTAAAAGCTATCACTAAGTACTGAAGGAAACCCTCAAGGAAAATATTTACGTGTGCAGAGATTACACACAGGCCTCACAGCTCACGCACACGACTCGCAGCTCGCTCACAGGATCTCTCTCTCACCACGTCTGCGGGTTCTGAACGTGGTCACAGGTGTGCTATAGGTGGGCACCAGTGCCCCAGTCTCCCTTCTTCTTAAAACCTGTCATTAGCTGATACATAGTGCAGTGAAAGTAACACCCATCATCTGTGCCACTGTTGGTTTGGTTTCTCACGCCCCCGCCCCCATGCAGTTCTTCCGGACCAACCGGACGCGGGGTTGGAGGACGAGCGATGTCCCCTGGTGACAGGTTGCAGCAGGATGGGTGACCAATGCTATTGTGGAAGACGGCACACCTGCATAAACACCTTCACGTATCCTGACATGGAGACGTGTGTACGGGCCACCACGGCAGGTGAGCTGTCTGTGTTCTCCCAAGAAGTTGCCTTTCCACGTGACTGACAACAGTAATAACCCAATAGGAGCACAGTAATGGATTCAGTATTAACTACCGTCACTGTGACGTATTTTCTGACATTGGTTGTTCCCTGGTTTGGACACTCCCTGCGTGAGCTCCGGTCACTCACTGACAGAACTGTCCTGTTGCTGTCTTCGTACTACAGCAGACTGGGACCACGACATACACCAGTCGGTGGGTCCCTCCGACCATGCCTGCTCGTTCGCCGGCTGCAACCTGACGGCGCAGGGCTGTGTCTGTGAGTCCTTCAGCTGTCTGGGGCACTTCTCCTATGCCAACCAGAGCCAGTGCCAAGCCGCAGCAGGTAAGTCACTACCTCCTCTGTTTGACCTTGACTGTACTCTTTTCTGCTGCAATACCTGGTGCAAAACTTGCGGCAGCATGCCAAAACTGTTGATACAGACTGAGGCTACACTGAGGCCGTCAAGGGGTTATTCTCAGTTCAAGGGTTCAACATCTTGCCATCCCAGGATCTGTGCCCTTCAGCTTTTTTGTTGAAAGTCCTGTTTCTAACTGGTCTACCAACTGCTGCACCACTCAGACCTGTGAGGGGGGCGACGGCGAGTTCTTCCTCCTTTAACGTATCAGTGACATTTTATAATATCATAACACTTGAATCTCAGCTGGCCTCCTTTACGCTGAGCCAGGAACAGCCAAGGAGGTGTGGGTCCTTATCGCGGCAGGAACAGGAGCAGTGTGAAAGGAAGCCATGTTTGTTTTAACATGGTCGGTGCTACACCCGACTGCTGGGGCCTGTCACTCCCATCCTTCTCTTCTTTTTCTTTCCACTTGCCCCTCCGTAGCGGCACCAGGGTTCGGAGGCGGGTTGCGTTTCAGACCTCTTGCCACATGCTACGGTTCTGCAGGTTGAAGGGGTCCATTCATGTTTACTAGCTCCAGAAGCACGCCTGTACACCACGTATTTATTTATTTTTTTTTGTGCTGTTCTAAATGCGGCACAGTGCCGATGACTGGGTTTTTGTAGGGTTGTTAAGGACTCAGATGTTCACATGCCGTGCACGCATAGTTGATGTGGTGTATGAACGTGCAACATTATTTTGATGGAGAAGGATAAGTACAAGTTTGTTCAGGCAGTAATGGGCAGAAGGCACATATGATACAAACATAAAACCCCTTCAGAATTGGTGGTGTTCAGCTGTATTGAAGTGACACGTTGTGTTGGGTGCAGTGAATAAGCATGTTGAGAGTCAGTGTGTTACGCTTCTCACATTGCAGAGGACTATGGGGTTTGCTGCTTTAATGTCGAAGGGACCCCTGTGAAGCCACTAGCTGAAGAGGACGACATGTCGGAATTCACATTTACACAGACTGGACTGAAACATATGAGCTGTTTCTCTCTCTCTCACGCACATGCACACACAGTGTCCATAACCCTAACTTCCAGAGCTGAAACCAGAGGCTGAGTGTTTTCTCTGGGGCAGAAGTTGGCTGCTGGTTTCCAGTGTGCCGCTGTTGTGGTGAATGGTTCAGTGTGGTTTGCCACGCATTTATTTTGTGGGCTGGAATAAGGGGAAAGGGTAGAGGTGTGTGGGGGAGGGGGGTTGAACAGGCCCAGTCAGCACTGGCTCATGGTCTCCCCTGCCTGGGTGCTGCTGTGACATTATGCGCCATGTGCCTCAGTACCTTTCCTGTTTAACAGTTACAGCAGTAAGTTCTGCCATGCACTGACAGAGATTAAATAAGGCACCATTGCCAAGGTGACAGGCCACCTGGTTTAACATAGCCCTATCTGTTGTAGCTCAGGGTGAGCTTGCTTGCACATGGCCGCAGTCTGGGCAGGCCTCATATCTCTGACTGACTTTTCTATCTGACTTTTAAGCTGTGTTTTTTTAAAGTACCTGAAAACCATATTTAAGTAGAAGTTTGGCTATTTTATTATTTAAAAAAAGTCAAAAGGCAGCCATTGTAATATTATTTAAGTGAAAGTATGTTATTTACTGTACTTATTAAAAGTAGTTTCTGAATAAATGTACTTTATTGAAAGTAAAAGTAGACGTATCTTGTTAAAAAACAGTTAGAATTTGAAGAATTCCAGAATTTTATTTTGTAGTGCTTTCCTTTCAAGTTATTATTATACCACCTAAAAAAAAAATATATATATATATATATATACAGCCTTCACAACACTATAAAAACTGAGGCCTTTAAAACTTTATGAATTATAATAAACTGTAATGAAATTAACACAATGAAATTAAAGCATTATGTAAATGTTATCTGTAACATTTAGCAGTAAAGCACTGGCAACACAAAAATCCAGTTTTCCTTCCTTCCTATAATTTCTCCATCTGTCCCATCTCTCCCCTTTCCCTAAACCTATTAAGGCCTCTCTTTCATTCTTCATTCTTAAAATTCTTCCCTACAGTTACAACCCAGGCAGTTTTGGTCTTAAAAAGGAAAAACCTGCTGTTTAACCTCAAAAGAAGTTGGTTTTCAAAACTGCAAGAATGAGGTGTTGGAGAAGTTATGTGAGCAGACGTGGCAGGTGTTGGGGCAGCATCACTGCTGCTAGAGGAGGACGCTGCTGCTTCCAGGACAGCTTCTTTCTGCTGCTCTTTTCACCCGCCCGAGCGTGTTACGCTGAACTGACGGGCTGAAAACCAAAACTTTGGGAGCATGTTTTTTTTTCTTTTGTATTAAGTAACAAAAAAAATTTAAGAAAAATAGTGGAATAAAAGGAAAAGTTGACAAATTTAAAAACTCAAGTACAGATACTCTCCATAAATAAAGTACAATAACGACGTACTATTACTTTGTTACATTACACCACTGCTTTTAAACGACAATGTATTTACCGCTTGCTTGTGGCCACCTTACTGGCTTGTTTGTTGATGTCTGAGGCCGTGGCCCTTGGCCAGGAGGATCTGAGGTGAGCAGTCCTGGCTTTCTCATACCTGTACCAGAGAGGTTTCTTTGAGGTTCTAATTAATCCCAATCCTGATCATGTTCTGGATGTTGTGTTCAACTCAGTACTTGGCTAGGCCCTCGTATTGTATAGGGACTAGACGATCAGGTTCCACCTCTTATGCCACAGGCCAAGCAGCAGGGTGCATGCTGGGAACACAGCAGCGACTGATGCCAAGTGTAGGATATACCGGAGGATGTGGGCTCTGTGCTTAGTTGTATAATAGACCTGATTTTTTACGGTTCTGATTAATGACAAGGTTTTGAACTGGCCTGAGTTAGGGATAGGTTTCTGTCTAACCTGAAGCAAGTTTTGAAATGTGTTTGTGTGACTTGAGTTGGTGCTGATACTCTGTCTTTCAGCTCAGGACAGAGGCTGTAACAAACTGGCAAAGAGGTCATGACAGCTGTAGGTTTTCTATGTCTGTAGTGCACCACATCCAAAGGCAAATGTTACGGGTTCCCTGGCACCCCAGAACGTTTCCCTTTGGGTCTTGCACAATCAGTATCAAGGACTGTAGTTTCTAGAGTTACTGCAACACTCTGCAACACTCTGTGAAACGTCCCAAAATGGAGAACATTCTGTGTGCGCTTGTCTGTATTTTACAGGAGAGAAGAGGTCTGTTGCAGCCGACTGTAAATCTGTGGCTGTGACGCATTTTGTTATTGGCTGGACGAAATAGCCGCTTTTATCTTCATGAGAATCCCAGTTTGAGCACTGCTTTCCTGTTGCAGCCTGTGAGTGGGCGACTCTGTGGCTCTTTCCCACCAGACCCCTACTTCGCTGGAAGTTGGCAGGAATAGAGAGAGGGTCACTAGGTGTTCCATTTCTGTGTGTTGGAGCTAGGCCGGGCCGCAGGGCAGGTTAGGACACGGCCTCAGGCCCGCTGTGCTGACCCAAAAGGGCTCCCCCTCCCCACTGTGCTGACGCAACAAAACAAAGTCCGATCTGTTTCTTCCTGTGTTACCGGTGTGTCTCGTACCTTCTCTTCTGTTGGTTTCATAAGGCTATGGGATGGGGAGCATTTCTGTTTAATGCTTTGCCTGTGTGTGTGAGTGAGAGAGAAATGGTAGAGTGTTTGGATGGCACTAATAGTGTGATCTACATCTCTAAATGTATCTCAGCTTGCAGGAAAGTTTGACAAATGGTCTCCTGTGGACCGTGACGTCCGAGTTCTCCTCACTTTGATGGCCTCTTGCCAAGTTCTTTATGCACCAAGCCTGGAGATGACTTTGCTGCAGCCAGAGGTGTGCGAGTTTTAAGACCCGCCGTGAGAATGCCAGTGGACAACCCGGTGGGCTTGCGTAACCCTCCAGCCAGTGCTGGTGTCGAGCAGAAGTGGAGCGTGACCATGACTGGTTGTGAGGAAGCATTTTTACTTGCTCTGCAGATTGAGACCCCTGAGGTGGGCATCTGTCCTGCTTTGTGTCCTGTTTCAGGCATTGGACCATTACTTTTTTGCGTCCTGTTGCAGGCATTGGTCAAAGGTATAGCTGGTGTGCTCAGGTCATTGACTAAATCCTAAAGGGGGGCACACCTGACATACTGTGGTGACGATTACCCAGAGTCCAGTAACAAGCACTTTGTTCACACTTATTAGCACTAACAGTTAAAAGTCTCTCGGCTATAGTTAAAAATGAGCATTTCAGTAAGGTCCAGCTTTCCACACTGCAATGGCACTGCTGGATTTGGGTTGGGGGGGGGGGCAGGTAAAGATGCCAAACATGGAGGTGGATTGATTCTAGGAATTCTAGCTTGTTTTCATGCTATGAATGTACAGATGGAAGAGTTTAGTGATTCTGAGTGCTGTTTGGGGAACAGTCAGAGCAGAAGCCCTGCCCTGCAGAACACTATGTCGCCTCCTGAACGCTACTCTGAGCACGGCTGCTGCCCAGCCCCTCTCCAGGCTTCCACTCGCCTAATCTCGATGGAGATCTAACAATGAGAGGAAGGGCCTGTTTTTTCCACCCCCCTCTCTCACCGCAAATTACAGCCATACCGCAAGCGCGGTTTTTTTGCTCAGGTCTGAAACGCCGCATAGCGATGAGGCCACCCCCACCAGTCACCGTTCCTCCTCACCGCGTGGCCGCCTGCCCCGACTGGCTTTCTCAGCGGCCCTCGCCGCTGCCCAGGAGCAATGGAAGCTGTGGTCCTCGTCACTTTTCCGACTGAACAATGGCAACCTTTTTTTTCGCTTCCTTCCTTTTTTCTTTTTGACGCTAGCAGCCGGCGGGCATGGCTGCCGATTTACATGGCTTACACGAGCGCCAGGCTGCCGTCTCTGTGCTCTGTAAAACGGTATAAAACCTGAGGACTTCCCCTGCGCCACGCAGGCCAGCTGCACTGAGACTCTTTTGTTCTCCGCTGACTTCTTTCCAGAGTCATTCAGTGAACAGAAGTCACATTGTGAGATCTTTTTTTTTTTTTCCGTGAGTAAACTCGGCCCGTCGGCACAGCCTCCTCTGCCTACGAGAACGGGACGAGGCAACTGAAGACTGTGCTCGTTGTGCCCCTGCAAAGGAGGGGAAAAAATACAAAAATACTCATTAACAAAGAGGTGTTTCTCTTTCATGAATGAGCTTCTGAGAGAGCTGGAATATGTGTTGTTTGTGATGGCCCATCCTGGGGTAATCAGCCAATTTCCACATCCCCTCTCAGCCTCCGATCTGTGAGCGTTTGTGTGAATGCATATCAGCGATTGCGCATGTGCACATATGTATATGGGAAACAAAAAAAAAAAACAGCATGGGCCCTGGTGCCTGCCATTCGTGACAAAGCGCAAAGAGACACCCCCCGTTAACCTCAGATACTCTGTGGCCTCCCAGGTTGCTAGGTGTTGTGTGGTATTTCACCGGTCCAATAGGAAGACAGTCGGGGCATTCTGTGGGCCGAATTCATCAGGCATACCAAACTGAGTCTTTGTGCCGTGTTTGTTCCTGTGGGCCTGAGGGAGGTAGAGAAAACAGCCTAGTATATCATTGTGTTTGTTCCCGCCTCTGAGCGATCTCTAATTGCTCAGTCTCTGCTGAAACAAATAAAACGTGTTTTTGAAAAACCACTGAAATACGAGGGGTGCGGAATACGGCCGGCACGGAGCGTGCTCAGTTGTCTCGTCCCCCGGTTCTGTCCATTGTGAGGCCCTAATTGTCTCTCTTGAGAAACCTCCTTGATTTGGCCACCCAGGCCTTAACTGCCTAAATGAATTACATGAATCCAGTGATTTGAATGATAATGGTCAGCGTAAATGTTCGTGCTCCCCCCTGCGTTACTCCGCATTTCTTCACTTGGAAGTGAGCTGCACACTGCCGAGTGCTCCCTTAAGACTTAATAACTGTGTTTGTAGGAGGTGAAGTCGTGCCGATGAATGCAGATGTTTCCTGACTTCTCAAGAGATACCATGTTTGTTCATGGACAAGTCCTAGGAAGTAATTTCCCTGTTTTTTAATTATTATTGCTTCTTGGGCTTGATGTACGAATCGGTTTTTCTGTGAACTTCCAAGCAGAACTACAGACCTCTTTGTATGAGTAAAAACTGGTCTGAAACAAGCTTCGTTTTGAGCTAACATTTATTTAGCTTAACTACGGGAACTGGGCCAGAAGCAGTTAAAGAGCCTTTAGCTTGCATAAATGTGGGGGAATTTCTGTCCTCTGTGACACAACTCGGTGACTACGGTACGAGTTTATCAATGAAAGCTTTGTGCCTGCTCCGAGGAGTGGTAAGTTTGTAAAGTAAACAGTATAGTACAGATAGCTCTGCACCCGTTCCTGCATCTTCACAGCCGAAAACCAAAATGCGCTCCTTCATCCTCAGATTAATCCTCCGGATGTTATTCCCCTCACTTCAAATAACACCCTCGTGTTTGACTTCTCACTCCTCTTCATATTTCATCTTCAGCCCTCTGGGGCTTGGGCTCCGAACCCCAGCTTTCTCCAACGCTTCACATGCCGTCATTTGGACTAGGCCGTTTTTCATATCAGCTGGATAAAAATAAAAATGACCTGTTAAACTGGGGGGGGGAGACAACCGTCCCACATGACAACGCTGTCCCCCAACACCACCAACACCAAAGTGTCCCATCTGGTAATGTGCTCCGGAGGTTCCTCTTACAGGGGCTCGGGTCAGGTGTCGGTGATGAGGCACATCCTGGGGCAGCGTTGTGTTACAGAACCCCTGGAGCTCGGATCTGGGCCACACATCGTTGGGCCAGCCTTCAGGGACACTGGCTCTTCAGCCTCCTGTTACGCAATTCCTCTCTGGTTCCTCTCCAAACAGTAACCGCTGTAGGATTTTGAAGCACATCCCTCTCTTTCTTCAGGGTGAGGGGGTTAAATTCAGTATGTCTACGCAGCTTCACCTGTGCCCGGGCAATGCTTACATGTTACCTCGTGGTGAACCAAGATAAGCAAAGGTTAAGGAGGACAGCATGACCACTTTTGTGAGGAGACTACTGTTCTGCTGCTTTGCAGGCACAGAGGACCCCTGTGGTTGCTTGTTCCTGAAAGGCTTCCAAAGTACACCCCAGAAAGCATGGCGCCCCCTAACTAGGGTACAAGTGCAATTATCTTGGCCTGCGCTAGTGAGTAGGAAAACAATTCGTGCTATGTGCAAGAAACAGACAGTTCAATGTAAGTTTGTGTTAATCTCCAGCGAAACAGAAGTGGTGTTTGGTTTTAGAATTGGATCCTGTGGACTGGGACCAGCACTCATCCGCAAGGAAGCAGTGGAGTATAATTGGCTCTGCCATGCATGGCTGGCGCTGGCTGAGATGCTCATTGGAGCCTCCTTAGACAGGTCTGGACAGCGCCAAGGCCGTGAACTCGCCATGGAGTCTGCAACATGAGGACCAGCATTCCTAGCGTAGTGCGGACAAGCGGGCAGGTGGCTTCTTGTCCATAACAGAGGCTGCACTATCGGGATGCTCTGGGTCATGCCCAGTTACTGCCAAACCTTGCTGAACATGCCTTGTCTTGTGCATCTCCTTGCAGAGAAGCTGAGGTGTGCTGGGATCTCCTGCCTGACCCCGCCAACGCCGGACTGTCCCATCGACTCAGTGCTGAGTAAGAGCTACACGCCCCCTGCTGGCTGCTGCCCATCGGTGCTGCCCATGTGTACCTGCGACTTCCAGGCATGCCCGCCAGAGCCGCAGTGCCCTGGTGGACACCAGCGGGCACTTCTGAGGGAGGCCACGGGCGAGCCGGGAAACTGCTGCCGCGTGTACGAATGCCAAAGAGGTAAAAGTCTGAAACCCTGGCTTGTCAGCCCTGGCACTGAAAAATGACTCGGCACAATTTATAGGGGACATTTAGTTAGTTACATAGCCAGTCCTCACCCCTACCAGTTGTGCTTTAAACACACTTTCAGTTTTGGAGCCCTTTTAATTAGACCTAATTAGTCATGCCTGTGACTGCATTTTTTTTTTTTTGGAGGTTAGTTAAGCAATCGCTGTATGCAAAAGAATTTGATGCAAAGAATTTGAGGCAATGGAAAAGGGCTCAGAAGGTTGGCGCTGTTGCTTTTATGGAGAAGCAGAAAATTGCAATAGATACTTTTTTTTTTTTTTTTTTTAATTCTAGGAATTTCAAGGAAATTGACTAGGGAGGAGAGCTGTCACTTAGAGCAAAGCAACGTTTTAGCACATACAGACAGGTTCTTCAATGCAGATGTGATCGTTTCCTTTCTCTCATTATACTCTGCCTTGTTAGGGTTTCACCTCCTAAGGAAAAGGGGTCTGAGCAGGAGGATTTTGGCAGTAATTGGGCTAAAGAGGTTCAAAGACATTCCTGGAGAAGGGGTACAAAGGTTATCTAGAGCTCAGGCAAAGGATGCTAACGATAATTAGCCACTCGGCACTGATCATCTGCTTCAGATGTGCTCCATCTCACATGATGTGAGTCAGTGCAGATGTGGAGGTGGGTGGGTGGGGTGTGCACCAACATTTGGGTTTCTGCTTCTCAAAACGGACAGACAGTGTGTGGGGGGGGGGGGGTGGTCAGCTGCTCCATAGGCAAGTATTTTTTGACTGTTTACTCTGTGGTCAAAGAAAATATTCTCTGTTTTACCAACAGAGCAGATTCACATTCCCGCCCCCTCCGTGTTGATAAATGTACGCTATGTCCTGGAATTAATGGCCTTAACGAACTCGGTGACCAGAAAACCGCTTAGGCTACAAATACTCTCAACAGAAGTGCAGTGTCAGATAGTTCCTGTCTGGTCACACGTTTGAGAGGAAAGAGTCTCGACTGTTAGTGGATGGGAATGCTTTTTATGTGCCCCGGTGTTT
>JABJVR010046938.1:0-29756 GCA_025773905.1 Chitala chitala
CGTGGTGATTCAATTTTTTTTCGGCCCTTTTTTTTAAATTTTTTGTTTTTTGTTTTTTTTTTTTTTTTTTTTTTTTTTTTTTTTTTTTTTTTTAAAGTACGGCTACACGACAAGCTGCTTAGACATTTTGTTTTGTTTTGTAATAAACAGATAACCACAAAAAAACTGTCAGACAGGGCCCAGAATGCACCCACATCCTTTCCCTGTGATGTATGTTACGCCATGTGAGAATTAACAATTAAAAGGATTGAAATAATAGCAACAGCAATGATTGTAAACTAAGGAAAATGGGTAATTACCAGTGCGGGACCAGTCGGCATTGGAGGTATCCCACGGGGGCATTTAAATTCCTTGCTGGGTGGGGTTAGTGAGTAGTCATCTCTCCATTCCTCTGTGTTTTTGTAAACGCTGTGTCTGTGGATGTTGGATGTTGGACTGTGTCTTAAAAATCACTCCTAGGTGTGAGTCTGGTGGTCGTGTTCAGCCGTTTAACTTGGCTCAAGGGTAACTGCTACTTCTGTCAAGCTGTGGGTAGGGTACACACTGCAGTGGGGCGTTTGGTATAGGGGTTCAGGAGGAACGGGGTTGGTGTTTTGTACTCCACTGAAAACCTACACACCTATTCCTTGGTGCGTGTGATGTTTGCAGGCCACCAGCACAGTAAAAAAAAAAAAAAAAAAAAAAAAAAAATTTAAGAAGCGTGAGTCATTCTGTTCGGGCACCGCTGACTGAGGGGATAGATTGTGGAAACAAGCGTGTGTGATTGGAAAGCGTAATTTCTCCTACACAAGTGTCTCAGAGTCCCAGAGAGAAATGACGAAGCTCCAGAGACTTACTGGACATGTTCCCCTCTGCATGTCCGCTCTGACCAGTTTTGCAGCTTGGCCTGAAATTGCCGTCTTCCCATGTGGGCCTTACTGCTGTGAACCCCTGCAGCCTTACTCCTCCTAGAACGCTCCGTTAAATCTCAGCAAGGCCCTTCACTCGTTTAAAGGGTGAACTTGCTTAAGGAAGCTTTTTCTGTGCTTCCCGCACTGTTTTCTTCCACAGAACCACTGAATGTGTCATTAAAGGCCCGGTCCTTTAAAAGACTACATGTGTTCGTCTAAAAGCATTTCAGGCGGGGGAATTACAGTTACGCCCCGGGACTGTTTATTTTGGGAAGAAGCGGTAACTAACGAGCTAAATAATTTGCAGAGTGGGCAGGGCGCATTGTTTGGGCTTTAACGAGGAAGTGTGCTGCTGCGTTAGTACGGGTGATGCTGGTTTCCCACTGTGTGCCTTTGGTGTTCGCCTCTAAGAGCAAACCGGGCACTTGTAAGTGGGTGTGGGATAAGACTGTCACGCTACCGCCTGACCAGACGTTTGGGGGGGTGGGGAGTGAGTTGGGCGTGGCTTGAAGTGGTTCAGGGCTCTGCTTCCCTGTAAGATTGTGGGTTTAGCAACTTTTTTTCCCTTTTCCTTCTTTTGGGCAGGGGGAGTGGGGGTGATTCTAGACTTGTTTGTAGCATGAAAGTTCCAGACACGTTTAACATGTATTGAAAAGGATCCGTGGAAAGCAATGAGTCGACTTCCTGAATGTAAGGGTGTTCTCTGTCCTTTCGGTTGTTTACTATTTACCTGTTCTTTTTGTAAAAAATAAATAATAAAATAAATAAATAAATAATGGGGGTTAGAGAGTCTGTAAAAATGTGTGGAGGTTGAGATGGGGTCAGTACTGTGTTAGTAGAAGGCCAATGAGGGTGGAACAGAACCTCAGTATTGTAGAGGCTGATTTTGTGTTTGCAGTTACATTTGCAAGTCTTTGTGTGTGTGTGTGTGTGTGTGTGTGTGTGTGTGTGTGTGTGTGTGTGTGTGTGTGTGTGTGTGTCCGCCCTCATCATGTCAGTCTGTGCACACCCATGATGTCTGTGTCACATGACGTCTACCCCCCCCTCTCACAAATGAAGACACTCCAACAAGAAGATTCCACTACAGAAAGGCTGGAGGGGTGCAGTATTTGTGGTTGCCAGGAGACAGCAGTAATAAAGTTAGCCCTGTTGCCTTCGGGAAGTGAGGAGTTAAAGGCTTTACATTGGGGTGAGAATTGTGAAGGAAACCCCTGCCGCCCTTGCTAGCTGGTATGTTTCTTTACACTGAAATATGGCTGGTAGGTTTTCTCCCCGTCAGAAAATTGGGGAAATGGCGTGACTTGTGTGCGGGTTTAGAGGTTCACCTTCAATTAGGCCCTCTGAATAGGAATTGTAGCGCTTTAAACTTCAGTCAGATTTAGTTTTGCAGTTTCGAACACTTATAGTGGCTAAAGCTTTCTCTGGCGTCACGCCTGCCCTTGCTCGCGTAGAAAGGAGTTACTTTCGTGGGTGTTTTCAGTAAGCCAAGTTAGTGTCGCACGCTGCACCCTGTAATCTCATGTAATATTGCTGTCTGTCAGCATATGGTTCGCTGGGCATTTAATTTCGTCTGCGTGTGCTCCGCCTGCGGAGGACGTGTCTGTCAGGGCGAGATTCAGACCAGGCGCCGTTGGCACCAAAGCCACGTGCCTGTAGGGTCGGACCTTGAACCCGGGCTTGTGTCCGTGAGAAAACCGAAGGGGGATCGAAGACCACCAAGGTGATGAGAGGCGGAGTACAGAAAGTGTGGCACAGTGTTTGTGAAGAAGGACGCCGCTGTTGTAGTCTGCCGCTTTGCAAGGTTATCCTCGTTGGCGTCCTCGTTGTCCTTGTCTGACCTCTGCGCGGGGTGCGAGTTTATGGGTAGACCTTTAAGTACAGAAACTCTTAAACTCAGCTCTCCTTTAGAGTTCTGACCATTTGGGCCAGTGTATTTTAAAACCTTGTCCAGCCACACTGATTCCAGTTTCAGTGCAGTGTAATCAAGGCTTCCTCCTCTGTTCTCATCTGCCTAAAAATGTGCAGAGCGTGACTAGTCGAAGGGAATGATACTATTCTGTGCCTACTTTTAAACATTTTTCTTCTGGAGGGATATTCTGTTCTTTTTAAATGTCTTTTATCTCTGCGCCCTTGGTGGATGTGTGGCTGTGTACTGAACAACACTGAGTTGAGCATTGGGATTGGTCAAGAACACTGTTAAAAGTTAGGTTTTCATTGTCATTGCGTACATGTGACACGCATGTCACAATGAAACTTGTTCTCTGGAGTGAGAGGTGGGCAGCCACATGCGTCACCTGTGGAGCTACTGTTTTTGAATGTCTTGCTCAAGGACATGCCTAGCAGCTGGGCCAGGTTAAAACCAGGAGACCTCTGCATCCCAGCCTGATACTCTACCCTTTTAGTCACCAGTCTGCCGTTGTAGAGCGCTGGGATAGGTTTAGATCACTGCGTTAGCCGCATCACGCTGCGTGACGTTGAGGTCACTTTTGGGATTGGCTTTGCTCTTGTCCCCGCCTCCCTTTGCTTGGTTACGGTGTTCTTCCACACCTTTGCTCTGTTCAGGCGTTTTCTGCTTTTTGTAACCCTGGAGTGCTTGTGGGTTTCTCACTTTGTTTCTTCCTCTGCGTTTTCAGTTGTTTCATTAACTCTATTTTGGTGCGGTCAGCTCGTTAATGACTTCACATTTTCATTGTAGTTTGACATCCTTCTAGGGGGCGTGTGTACGTACGTGTGTACGTACGTGTGTACGTACGTGTGTACGTACGTGTGTACGTACGTACCTGAACCTATACAGAAGCTGAGATTGAACGGTTGCCTTGGCGTGTGGTCGGAGCCGCTCTCCAGCTCTGTCCTGTCGCGGCCGGCTGGCCAGAGAGCTCCGATGCCACTGCTCTGCACTCACGAATGCGGGTAATGCACTTGCCGCTTTGGAGGCCGTGGGCCGCGTCGTCTGAAAAAGAGAGTTACCATCGATTTGTGAAATCTGAATCTGAGCCTGCTGAGGTGCGCCAGGCCATTGAATTAAACTTCTGCATCTTTTAATTTCCCCTGTCCCGCGGGGCCTTTTGGGAAGCAGGCGCTCCGGTATGGAGGAGCTGCTCTTCTGGACAGAAATGCCGTTTTATGAAATATGGATGATGTTTATAGATTTTGTTCAGTACAGAAAATCTTAAAAATCTGGGTTCTAAAGGAGGCCCACACAAATACTGCAGTCACAACAAACATCTCGTTCTTCTTTTCCACCTTGTGTATGGTTTTTATGAGCCAGTAAACACTGATGTGTCACTGCAAATGGAAAATGAGTTCGGTCCCTAGTGTTGTGCCAGCCGTGCGGCACATAACCGTTTCCAAATTAAACTGGGCGAGCAAACGATGGCGTTGTTGAAAGAACACAACCTGCCGGCAGCTGTGGTTTCACAAACATTTTGGAGTTCTGTGTTGCTTGCTGAACGAGGCCCCTGGTTTCCCTCAAGGATCCCACAGCGGTATTAATATGGTGTAAAGTGACAGTGGCTCTTTGGCTCAATGTCTTGAAGCACCCTGAGCAGGTGCGCGTGCGCGACTGGAGCTGAGTGGGTCTGTTTGGAAGAGACGCCAAAGTTGTGACTCCATGCCTGTGTACCTGCGTTCAGGTAGCTGCGCGCTGTCCTTGGCGCCCAGTTCCAACCCTCAGGATCGGTTCCTTCCTGCCTGAAGGCCCAGCGCTCTGGTGTGTTCAATGACAGCCTTCGCCTACCTGTTTTTCTCAGAAGCATCTGCCTGTTGACGCGACACCAAAGATGCGGCAAGTTGTAGTCCTGCATGGCGTCTGCTCTGGCTTTGGTGCATGGTCCGTGGTGAGAACATCCTATTTCGGATCTTAATTCCAGAGCTCCTGTACCTTCCTGTTGAAACCAAGTCTCGGAGTTGGAGGGTATCTCCAACGCCATTTGAACCACTTACTCGGAAACTCCTCTTCTGTGACTTGGAAGACCATGTAAACTTCACAAGCGTGTGTGCGTCTGCTGTTACATTTTCCCTTCGTTGTCCCTGGGGACAGATGTTAGTCACATGACCCAGTAAGGGGGTGCCCATCACGCCCAGGTGTTGTGCCAGCCTACTCAGGAGCCCCGGGGCAGTGAGAACTTCCACAACTGTCAGTGTGCATTGCTGTGGCTGGATCACTAATGAGGTTGTTCAGTAGGATTTGGCATTCATTAAAAAAACAGGAAATTAATAAGTGGCGTGTGTAATAGGCTTCAGTTAATGATGGTGGGGTACCAGCAGAATGCTGCGCCTGCCGTGACTCACATGGGAGAGGCAGTGTCAGTTGGAATCAATTTGCTGCTGCCCTGCAGCAGCTGAAAGAAAATGAAGAACCATTATACAGTCCAAATGGACTGAAGTGACTGTCTGCTACGAGCGGCAGGTTCTGGTTCTGGGTGGTGACAGGTCAAATATGTTGCATGCTGGAAATGTGCGTGGATTTTTGTATCGTGTGTGTGTGTGTGTGTGTGTGTGTGTGTGTGTGTGTGTGTGTGTTGCTCTGCCAGTCTCCTCTGATCGGCCTTTCGGGCTGAGCGTTTCTATGACATTTAGCAGTTCTGTGTATGCTAGTCAGTGTACTTATGTTAAAGCTGTGGTCGTGCTGGCGTGGCCTGTGGCTGTTTTCTTGGGTGGTGAGCATGTCTGTTCTGGTAGTTGCCCTCCCATGCTGCTTTGCTCCCCCCAACCCCAAGGAGACTAAAGGCCGTCTTCCGAGGGACAGCTGTGTCTTTCTGCTTTTTCCCCCTTAGAGAGGTTTGTTTTTGTTGCACCCTGAGGGAGCAGTGTCTGAACGGCATGGCAGACACGCCCAGGCCTGTCTGGACTTCTCTGGTTGACTCAGACCTTGTCTGTGGTTTTGTGTGTGAGTGTGCGTGTGGATGAGCCAGTGTTCTGACAGAGCCTTGGACCCCAGCAGTCTGGGTCGGAATCCGTTGCAGGTCCCCTGTCTGCTGCTTTGGACCCACTGGCTGGCCGTTGCTGCCGATGTGGTTTTTAAACTCTTGCTGCGCTCCCCCACCTTCCATCCTCGGCTTCTGGGCTCTGCTCACTTTTGCTTTTGCTCCGCGTCTTCATTCTCTCGCGACGCCTGGAATGTGCTTTTCAGCATGGCGAGTGGGTGGCCTTCTCCCTCTGCTCAGGGTTCGGTGTTGCGTGCCGGTGTTTGTGCGGCTGTTTTGTTTACAGCTGGTGTTTGTGTACCGCTTTCTGTGATGGGAGCCGCTGCGTTCCCACTCAAGCGCTAAAGCTCAGGTAACTTGAGGAACACGCTGTTGAATCATGGCTGACTCACATTGTCTCACCCTCTCCCCATCTGTCCCTTCCCCCTGTCTGATCCTCTGTCCCCCTGTCTGACCCTCTCCTCCAGCCCTGGAATGCTTCTGCTACCCCTGTAGCAACTCCACGTGCATCACCGATGGCATCTGCTACGTCGCCGTCAAGAAATCGGGCAGCAAGATGAGCGTGGCAGAGAAGATGTGCATCCCAAAGAAGGAGATGGTCCCAGCGGGCCGTCCCTTTGTGTGCGCAGACTCCACCAAGGGCGAGACCAGCATTTACCCTAAGTGCTGCAACACGGACCTGTGCAACAAGGACCCGGACTTACCGTTACCCGGTAAGCCTTCGTCCAGTCTGGGCTAAATGGGCCCGCTGTTTGTCCTCGCGCTTGGACGTCTGTCCCTAAGTGTGTCCTTGTTTGGCTGCACCGCCGGTTGCTCTGCCAGCTGTGACCGTCTCAGTGCATGCCCCTCAGCCGACTTACTGGCATCATTGCGCTGTGCTGGAACAGATGGCGAGGTGTGTGTGTGTGTGTGTGTGTGTGTGTGTGTGTGTGTGTGTGTGTTCGTTCCCAGGGTCTCTTACAGGCCAGACGTACAGTCGGCAAAGCCAAGCTCTGAGGTGTGTCTGTGTTCGGGAAATGATCAAGATCAGGAGGTGTCTTTGCCCATGTCGAAACACGGAGTGTAAACGCAGAGCTGGAAGCTCAGACTCACAGTCTACATTTAAGACTTGCCGTCTGGCAGATTAACCACACATGTAGGTCCCGTGACAACATCTGATTTTGTGCTTCCTGTCGCAGCCTTTTTACTGGAAGTGAGCGTTTCAGTTTGTGTAATTGCCTGTGTGTAAGATTTCTCTTAATGCTGAGGTTTAGAAAATAGGCACATCATTGTCATTAAGTGTGTGGTTTGTCAGTACAGATTACACAATGTTTACACATTGTGTATTACAGTAAAATCCCTCATAAGCAGCACCCATAGGAGCAAAGGGTTGCTGGTTATTTGAATTTGCCTATTGAATCATTTTGTCATTCATTACTAATAAACAATACCTGTTTATTATTCAATAATTTGTAACATCTTAAAACCTTATCCTGTGCTCACCTAACTCTGACAGTAGTGTAACGAGTGCTTAATTCCAGACATTGATACAGCGGATGACAGACACATATACACACACACACACACACACACCCTGATGCATTAGACAGTAGGCACACACTGAAATGCCGTAAGAGAGCCAGTACTCCCTCCTTGCTGCAAGCCTAGCTGTTTTCTGTTATTAAAACAATTAGAGAAAACAGTTACGTATGGTTTATCATAAGTTAACCACTCTTTTGCTCTCTCTCTTCAGATAATTCTTGATTTAGTGGCAGTTGGAACTCTAAAGCAACCAGCACATTTTCTTCCAAGTGTTTAAATACTAGACGCTAGGGATTTTACTGCTATTACTACTGTTGGACCCCCGTATCCACGGATATTGCATTCCAAGCTTTACTGCGGTTGGCTGAAACAGTGGATAAGAGCTAACGCCTTATAGTAACCCTTTATTACGTATTGAGTCGTATTTGCTTTGTTTCTTTGTCTGCGCATCTCTTTGAACATTTGCAAGAGAGATACAGAGTTGAAGAGCACCCATTGGTCTTTGTGAACGCCAATCAACGGACTGACAAGCCAAGATGTCAACATGAAGTCTCTGGTTCAGGAATTAAAAACAAAATAAAAGCGACTTCCTTGAAGACATGCGTTGTTGAGTTGTAATTATTCTTTTGCAAATATAACGTTATTTTTTCTCTACCAAAATAGTGCATGTTTGTTTGTGTGGTCTTGAGTTGCTTGCTTTATTGTAATCTTGCAAACTTGAATCTTGTACACTTTTGACTATAGGACGGCACTTGCTGTTAGCTGGTTTCCCAGATGCTGCCGACCCCATATTAATATGTATGTGTATTATTACTCATTTGTAAGTCGCTCTAGGCAAAGGCGTCTGCTAAAGGAATAAATGTAAAAGCAAAATTCATCCTTATTGCCTATTCCACGCTATAGTTTCCCACAAGCACTCTGTACAGTCCCCCTCGGCTTCTGCCGTTACCAAAAGAAAGATGATGAGTCAGTAATGACATTGCTGCTTATGCCCTCTTCCTCATATTTATGGTTGCCAGTACAGCACGACCTTTACTGGCACACAGTTTACCAGTTGTAAACCTCATTTTTGTAATTTTTGTATTTAAGTTGAATGGTTCCCCCCACTGTTGACCACAATTAAGTGAACCAGCTGATACTGGATCAGCGGATACGGGAGTTCTGCTGTGTTATGCTGAAGTGCCTGCTGTGAATTTTTGTAACCTGAGAGCTTCTCAATAAGAGTTCAGTGTCACGGTGCTGACCCTCCTCCTCCTCTTCCTCCTCCTTAGAGCAGTCCACGCAGGCCCCACCCCTTAGCCCCGTGGGCCTGGCCGCGGTCATCGCCGGCCCAGCCTGCGTCCTTTGCTTCGTCGTTGTCTTCGTCTTCTACGTGTACCACAGCCGCACGGTGATCCACCAGCGCGTGCCCAATGAGGAGGACCCATCCATGGACCATCCCTTCCTGGCAGATGGCACCACCCTCAAAGACCTCATCTATGACATGACCACTTCTGGCTCTGGCTCCGGTGCGTTCTGTCCCTTGCAGTGGGGTGCGATTGCCACAAGTTCCAGTGGGTTGTTTAATTTGGCGGCCATGTTGCCTAATCCCAGAAAAGGTTTGGGATCTTATCTCTGGAAAGAGTTGGTCAAGGTGTTTACACAGGGAGTTACTGGTTTTTTACGGCGCTGACTCTCAGCCCTTTTCAGATTTGATTCCCTGACAGTCAGGGACCTAAATCGGTAGGTGGGCCGTATGTCACTTTGAATTGAAGTGCTGGAATCGGTTTCCTTTCAGAGATGACTTCCCCATTGTTATTTTTGACATTGTAAATGTTTTCATTGTGCTGTGGATAACATCTGAAGGCTTAGGTTATTTACTACAAAGAGCTTAACCCCCCCCCTTGTCGTGACGGTGTCTTAATGGTTGGAGTGAGTCTGTGTCCAGCCACAAAGTGTTCAGGTTGGCTTTATTTAGCTCAAGGGTTCTCACCGTACCCCCCCCCCGGGACAGTTGTGTGCGTTTGGTGTCGTGTGGCACTTGGGCGCTGTGCCTGCACATTCTCAGACTCCCTGGCTCCACATGACTGCGAGGACTGTTTGTAGTGTGACCGGACATGGAGTCAGACAATCGTCAGCAAACTAAGGTGGAGCATGCTCCACCTCTCTAAGTGCCACTCCGGCCGTGACGAGAGGCGGAGAAACTTCAGCGATTGGCTGCTCCTGCTGGTCGTGTGACACTGTGCCCCTCCCGCCGCAGGACTGCCGCTCCTGGTGCAGAGGACCATCGCCAGGACCATCATCCTGCAGGAGAGCATTGGGAAGGGGCGCTTCGGCGAGGTGTGGCGCGGACGCTGGCGAGGAGAGGAGGTTGCCGTCAAGATCTTCTCCTCGCGTGAGGAGCGCTCGTGGTTTCGCGAGGCGGAGATCTACCAGACGGTCATGCTGCGGCACGAGAACATCTTGGGCTTTATCGCCGCCGACAACAAGGGTGAGTGAGCAGGGGGGTCCCGTCTCACCTGTAATCACATTCTTGGGGGTGCCCACTGCCTCGCTCACCTGAATGTTCCCCATCAGATAACGGCACTTGGACCCAGCTGTGGCTGGTGTCGGACTACCATGAGCACGGCTCCCTGTTCGACTACCTGAACAGGTACACGGTCACGGTGGAGGGCATGATTAAGCTGTCTCTGTCCACAGCCAGCGGTCTGGCCCACCTACATATGGAAATTGTAGGAACGCAAGGTGAGGTCCGTGTTATCAGGCTGCTTGGTGTAGCTCAGTTTCGAGGGTCTCTCTTTCTACATAGTAACAAGCTCTTAAAGCAAACTGTCTCGGCTGTGCCGTTGGGATGCTTGGCTACTGTTTAAAGGGAGAAGCATGACATCAGGGGAAAAACAGTGTTTTAATTTGGTGCAGAATTTTAGGTGTGTGTGTGTGTGTTTTATTTTTAACTTTTTCCTTGGCGAGTGAATCCTGTTTTGTTGTCGACTCCTACCCGCAGGTAAGCCTGCAATTGCTCATCGAGATCTGAAATCTAAGAATATTCTGGTAAAGAAGAATGGAACATGCTGCATCGCGGACCTGGGGCTGGCGGTCCGCCACGACTCCGCCACCGACACCATTGACATCGCCCCCAACCACCGAGTGGGCACCAAGAGGCGAGTGTGTGTGTGTGTGTGTGTGTGTGTGTGAGTGAGAGGGGAAGGTGGAGGACCGGGAGCAGACATTCTTGTGGTGTTAAGTAACGCTAGTGCACAGTGGCCCAGGACTGGGGCAGTCCCACACAAAGCGCCTTGTTCCAGCTGTGACCCTGCCTCTTTCCTGTCTGACGTGATGCAACATGTTTACTGCGCCGGCTCGTACACACGGGTCTAGCCAACACAAACGGGCTTTCGTTTCGTCTTCAGGATAACAGCCCCTTTGTACAACACAGCACTTAGTCAATGATGGATAATTTTTTGAAGAGTCTCTCTCTGTCTCTCTCTAATTAGCAAGCTAGCTGCAGTTTCATTAGGAATAAACGATCACATCGGTCTCTCTCTGAATGCATGTGAGAATGTGCACAATGTGTTGATCTGCAAGTTAGAAATAGTTCTGTAGTCTACTTAATGATGTTTATTGGATTTTAATGTATTTTTAAACCCTGAAATTCAAGAATAAAGTTCCTTTGGCATCTCTGTACAAAGGGACTGTAATTTTATTCTCGCTCTTCTCATAATTAGTTTGTCTTGATCCAGTGGTTAATTTTCATTATGCTGTTTGTTCAATTATTTTAAACACTATCACATTACTTCAGCTAATTTATTTTAAATGCAGTTTAATATTTCTCTGGACACACACGTTCTGTTAGAAAAAGTAGTCTGTGCTTATTTAATTAATTTATTGATGGATGTCTTCCAGAAATTATGGAAATTTTATTTATTTATTTATTTATTTATTTTTTTTATAAGTGTATTTTGAGTATTTAAAAAATTGCTTAGTTAAGAGTCCATAAACTGTGTGAATTAAAGTTTCAGTAGAAGGCTAACTCCTTCATACGCAGGGTTGAAACTGAAATATTAATAAGGCTGTGGAGGAAGCCGTGCTGACGTGGGCGTTTCTGCGTCTAAGCCGCGGTCGCAGCGGAACGTGTCGCAGCCCGCGGCCGGTGTCATAGCTCACGTGTTTTTGGCGAACTGTGCGGCTTCATTTGCCTGAACCGCAGCGACAGAACCGAGAGGTCGCCTGCGTAATCACTGGGTCTGCGTGACTAACGCGCAGATCTGTCAGGCGTTGGTACCTCTGGAGAAGGGAGGGGGGACAGCAGCGTTAATCTGTGTTTCCGCCAACAGGTACATGGCCCCTGAGGTCCTGGACGATTCGATAAACATGAAGCATTTTGAGTCGTTCAAGCGGGCTGATATCTACGCATTGGGCTTGGTGTTCTGGGAAATCGCACGCCGCTGTTCCATAGGAGGTCGGTACCCCTCCGGTTTTGCACATGCGCACCTGCTCGACGTCCCGTGCTCATTCCTGTCGGTCTGTCTGTGATGTTGTAGCTGCAGGTGATTCACCATGTTTGTCTGCGATTGGTAATCGAGTCACTCATTTCCTATGCATCTAAATTTGTCCCTTTCGTGTGTGTTTTTTGCCCGGGGCGGTTTTCCTTTCCCCACAGGCATCCATGAAGACTACCAGCTGCCATACTACGACTTGGTGCAGTCGGACCCGTCCGTGGAGGAGATGAGGAAGGTCGTGTGTGAACAGAAGCTGCGGCCAAACATACCAAACAGGTGGCAGAGTTGCGAGGTGTGTGTCTGGTGTTACCTATATCCTCTGCTCTCACCTGAGATGGGGGAGGTCTGGTCCCCCTGCCCGTGCTGCTTCACGAGGTGTTCATGCCACCCCCCCCCCAAAATCTCTGCAGACCGACTGGTTTCATTCTCCTCCTGGCCCCACCAACAGCCCTTTTATCACGCGGAAATAGACAATTAGATTAGACCCAATTTACTATCATAAACCCCTGTAATCTAATCTGTGCCTGAGAGGTTACAGTGGCAGCCAAACTGTTTAAGCAAAAGCCGCTATTTGAACTATGAATAATAAACGGACAAGGCCCTACCCCACCTCCGCTTATCCCGACTCCTGGCTTAGTCGTGTGGAAAATCTGTGAATCAAATGAACTCGTGAAGCTGAATGAAATCTAGGAGAAGAGAAGGGCTGGGGATGCAGAGGGCTGCCCCTTCATGCCGGAGCCCCAGACCTGTGGGTTAATTGCTCCAGGCTGTTTTTGCGTGATATTTTCCTGGCCCTCATCACTTCAGCAGCGCCATGGAGAGGTCTTTCCTGTGTCTCGTGCTGCACAAACCCCAAAGGGGATGTGGTGCGTATCCTGGTGTTCTGAGCAGCCTGTCTATACCACACACTGTTTTGCAGGCTGCTGATGCTACAGAACGGTGTGTCTGTAGAGAGCTTCATCTCTTGCACACCTTTTTATAACTGTGGGCTCTTTACTCGCTCATTTGCAGCGAGTTACCCCCCCCCCCCCTTGCCATTTTTCAAGTTTCCCTTTCACTTGCGTGTTAAAGTGCCTCTTACAGAATCTATAATGAGAACTCTTTGTTGGTCCACGTACGTATGTATGTATCACAGCCAGTTCAGATGTACCTTCCACATAGGCCCGGTGGTGTATATACCGGTGCGGGGCGACCGGCGTGCCTGCGTATATACCGGTGTGGGGCGACTGGCGTGCCCGCGTATATACCGGTGTGGGGCGACCGGCGTGCCCGTGTATATACCAGTGCTTAGTGTGCCCATTTTCTGTGTCCTGTTGCAGGCCCTGCGCGTCATGGCGAAGATCATGAGAGAGTGCTGGTATGCCAACGGGGCGGCCCGACTCACGGCGCTACGCATCAAGAAGTCCCTCACCCAGCTCAGCCAGCAAGAGGGCATCAAAATGTAAAGCCTCCCTCCCCTCTGACAAGGGGAGAGACGCTATGCTGGAGCGCCGTTTTAAATTTCTTCTGCCCCCCCCTTTCCGACTCCCATTTCAACGCCTGACAGAATGTTGGTTCTACCTCATGGAGGTAAAGACAGACTGAAATTCGCACCATTTTCCGCGACTCACCATAGGAAAGGGAGGGGGGGCACACTGGACTTTGCTGAGAGGCGTTCGCCTACACCCTTACCCCCCACCTCTACCCCCACCTTCCAGTAGCCTGTGCACATACACACGCATGCGAGGACGCTCATACACGCATGGAGGGAAGAGAAAAACCGAAGGGGGGGAAAAAGGGGGGAATTTCACCATTAGGTTATTTTTACTTTAATGGAGGAGGTCGTGAAGCAAAATGAATTGCAGTATTATGTTAAAAAAAAAAAAAAAGAATCACATGTTGATCTGTGTTGGTATTGGGTAGCCTAAATTAGTATGTTTAGTTTTACCCCCTTTGCCTTGTTGAGAGAGACCTGCTCATTGTGGTACGATCTCTCTGAGTTGGTATTGCACCTTTTATCTTTTATTTTATGGTATTTAATGTTCACTTTATGCCTTACTAGGGTTTTTTTTGTTTTTTTTTTTTTTTTTTTTTCTTTTTTTCTTTTTTTTTTCCTCTCCCATACGAAACTGGACGCAACCTCATTCGGTCTTGGCAAGCGTGCTACGACATATGCAAAACGTATCAAGTATTTGTGTGTACATGTGGTTTAATGTATACCCGTGTACCTGTACCACACACACACACACACACACACACACGTTTGTATGCACACGTAAGCACATGCAGTATATATTGTGTACAGTTACTGCTGTGCTGGTACAGCCTCGCCCTTCGGGTTTCAGAAAGTGCCACCTCTGTTCCTTTCACCAGTAGCCAGAACGTGAGGACCCAGTGTGGACTGGGAGGGTCCCAGCAGGAGGGATGAATGGGAAGGGGGTCCCTGGTACCACAGAACTACCGTTTAGTGTGTGTGTAAAACCGCCCTCTTCCCCCATGCTTCTAACTCCAGCTTCACATGCCTTGATCCCATGCCATAGTGGGTCAGGACTGTCCATGCTCATTATTCTGTGCGGCGCCTCCCCACCCCATCCTGCCACCAGCCTCTTCATGGTCTACGGAGAGAAGCATTAACAGTCCGTCACGTCTCATTTTGTTTTGCCTTTTCATGCATATGCGAGTTTCTGCTGTGGAGAATAGGTTCTCTTCGGCCATGAAGTGCAGACATTACTAAGCCATAGGGTTTTTTTTTTTTTTTTTCTATGAGAATGTACGAATTTTTTTTCTTTTCTTTTCTTTAATGCTGTTACAAACAGATTACTTAGATTTTAATTTGAGCTCGTTTTGCGGGACCAACAGATGTTTAATCTTAATGGTAAAATTTGGAACTGTATAATCAGCCGCTGTAGATTGTCTGAAGTTTAAAATTTCATGCTGGTTATATGAACTTATTGACGCTCCGAACACGTTATGAACAGACGGCAGAATTTGATATTTTGTCAAGAGATTTATAGCAAGCTGATGTATTTGAGCATATATTTACATGTAAATCCTGTTAACGGTGGGCTTGACACGCACACGTGCACGCACACGCAAGGCTGTAAAGGTGTTAACGTTATTGTAATATTGCTTTGCTTGTGTTTCGATGTCGAGCACACTTGTGTACATTGTGTGTCAGCATGTGTGGTGATGTAGTTTGGCGTGGTCCGACGTGGGGCTCAGTGGCATAGATGCACACCACCAGTCTTCTCCTGCCACTCCCTCTAGGAACCTCTTTCCTATTGGATGAACCCTCTCCGCTCTCCTATTGGACGAAATGGCAGCAAAACCTCGGGACCTGAAGCAGAGCACATTACCGTGGCCTGCCCTACACCAAAGGAGGAGATTCGACTCTACGAAGACCCCGGTTCTCCCAGTTCTCAGTTAGCTGCTCACCAGTTAATTATGTCGATCAAGAAGAGCTTGGGCTGTGATGTTCCAAGTGGGCGTTGGGTTACAACCCTGTACAAGGCCCCCCCAGGCTGAAGAATCTACATGGATGAGCAGTGCAGTGTTCCTATCAAGAAGAAAGAAGTCCAGTTGACATGATTCAACTTCCAGACATCCCCTTACAAGCTATCCTTGGAATTGTTTCTGAAGAGGAGTGAGAAAGCACTTAATTGGGGGGGGGGGGTATAGTTTGCATGTCATTAAGTTTGCCTGAATTTAAATGCTATTAGGAGACCCAGCACGTCCTAAGATCAAGAGACGCAATTGGTTGTTTCCACAAAGGCAACCAGACGTTGGACTTGCTGTACATAGGAAGCCTGTCAGCCTCACTTCTGGCCTGTGACACGTCTGCTGATGTCACAGTGAGGTGGTCATCGCAATCTGGCTGTTTGTTGTACAATGTATTCGTCTTTAAAAAAAAAAAACAAAAAACAAAAAAAAAAAATCACCAGCAGCCTTTTTATTTTTTCCAAATCAAAGGTAACTGAACTGAAACCGTAACATCCAGGTATTCCTCAGCGACATCCAGGTAATCTGTGGCCTGACAGCCACACCAGCTACTACTCTGCAAACCATATCGTTGCTTCTCTCAAAAGGTCCACTTGGTTCAGATGGTTGTTTGGAGGGGGGCTGTTTTCTCCCACAATAGGCTTGCTGGTCCTCTCCCTTACCTGACTGTTCAGGTGTTCATTTGACGTTGCGTACGCTGTCAGGTCTGTCGCAGCACCGCGGTACCATGACGATGTAGCTGCACTTGAACTGTCTTTCTAAAATGGCGAGGACTACCTTGCCCTACCCCCTTTTGTGACCAAAATTCTCAAGCAACATTCTGCAATGGCACATTCTGGGTTTTGCAATTACCGTAATATCTCTAATAGTGTGGCATTAAGAATTTGCCCCTGAACGGTGTAGGAATGTGCCATTGAGAAGGCCGTGAGCAAACACGTCCAAAACTATAGCGCACTGATACTTCTGTATCTTTTCCCAACTCCAATGATCGGAAAGAATTTATTTACTTTTATGCTGTTGAGTTAAATCATCTTTGAGCATAACTGTGTGGTTACTTTTTTTGTTACAATTAAGGCAAATTGCAGTCCCCTTTGATCAGAGGCGTAATTCCACGTGTTCCCATTTCACCAGCAGCATTTTTCCGTCCTAACAGCATCCCATCAGGAATCTTCCTGGCCTGCAGTTTTTGGTCACAAAAGGGTCAGCCCGGTTTTAAGCCGTTTAAGGATGCTCAGTAACTCACATCCTGTGGCTACAGTTAACAGGGTAATTGTGCACAGACAGATAGATGGACAGCACAGCTTTACTACATTTTTAGTGCCTAAGTTTGACGTTTTTAACAGATCTCTTACTGCGCGGGACAGGGCCTTCTCCGTGCGGGACCGAGCTCCAATGCTTGCATTAACCTTTTCTAAGTCTCTTATGGGGGAAAAAAATAAAAAACTTTAAACTGAAGCTGTAAAGGAGAGATTAAAGGTATGAAGAACAACGAGGAAAAAAAATATACCTCCTCTCTAAAGACCAATGTGTTTTACCTCTGTGTATATAATGAACGCATCTTACCTCCAGGTTTGCAGTTGTTTTTTTTTTTTTCTTTTCTTTTTTTTATGAAATTCATTTGAAGATTATGCATATGTGTCAGTCACTCACAATGTGTTTATGTAATGTAGCAAGAATTTAAAAATTTTCCTTTTCATTAAGTACAATGTTTAATGTTTGTTGTCCTAATTGTAATGAGAACTGTTTTTGGATTTTATTTTATTATTATTATTTTCTTCTTTCTCACAGCCTGTAGAAAATGCCCTGTACAGTGTGTACTTTATCTAGGCTTTTCTAGCTCAGGAGCATCGCACAAAGGTCTGATCCCCTGCTGCAAAAGGGTCGGTCTTGTTCAATTCGTAAAGTTATGCATTGATTTATGGGGTGAACAATCAACATAGGAAATTAGCAAAGCGTTGCTTTCATGGTCAGCTATGTTCTAACATAGTGTGGTAGAGAGTATGTGAATAAAAAGTTATTTCCTTGTTTTGCTGTTCGCCCCTTTTGTACAGTGTTGTGTTCTTGGAATTTGTGTGCATGTCCCCCGTTATGCCAATGTAAACCACCACCCCCCCATTTTGTTCACAAATCAATTGTACAGCAGAGCTTTCTGTTCTAATGACACTCATCACATGGTATAGAGGTGTGCAGATGCTGGCTGGCGTATCTGTTTTATTTTTTTACTACGCTAATGTTTACTAGTAGGGAATGGTTTACTATTTGGTAGGTTGTGTGTGTGGACATGCTGGGTTTTAAATGTAAATATATGCATTAGTTTGCTGCTAATGAAATATGCATACAGTGTCAGTAGCCAACAGAGGGTGTCGTCGTGTGCAAATCATTGTTCCATCTGTCTTGGAACAGGAACTGAGACATTCTCTAATCTTGTAGTGCAGCCTCGTAAACGAATCTGGAAGCAGACCGATTATCTTATTTAAAATCGACCTTCTCTTTGCTTGTGAATAACCTGGACTGCTACACCTGTATTTTAGCTCCAGCTGTTCTAGTTAGCAGTTGTGCTGACTGCAGTTCTAACGTGTGGGGAAAGGAAAATCCCTTGACATCACAGCTGTTAAGAGACGCCGTTAGCGGAAATTCAGCAAGCTGTGACATTAGTGTTACTGGCTGTCTGTGTGACTTTACCACCTCTTGGCACGTTTTGGTTAAAGTGAAATGTTTTGGGACAAATCAAAATGTAATGCATAGTTCTCCTGTTGTAAGCATGTTTCGCCTATGCTGTTTACAGCTAGCATTTTGCTGAGTTTACAAGAGAACAGATTTGGGACAGTTGTGTCGTCGGTGCAGGTCTGCGTGCTTTTTGAGGAAGCAGGGTTGCGTTCAGGTTCTCGTGTTTCGTTGTGTAATGGGTTCTCAAACACGCAGCCAACTGCAGTTTGGAAAGTGTTTTGTTCTAGAAGCTAATGATGGCTTACACGTTTTCTTCAGATTAGGATATGTGGCAGTCTGCTAACAGAAACATATGTCAGCGTTGCTGAAAACACATGCCGGACCTCCCAGCTGATACCATAGATGTGATAAAGTGATTGATGGACAAATGGGAGCTCTGGAGGCGTAAATCCTGGGCATAGGTGTGTCACACAGGTTCTAGGACACACACAGGAGGGCCTGGTGGCTAAATGGGTAGAACATCAGGCTGGGATACAGAAGTCTCCCAGTTTGAATGCTGTCAGGTGTCCTTGAGCAAGACTCACGCTAGCTCCCCGGGTGCAGCATATGGCTGTCCACAGCCCCGTCCCCCCAGGAGGATGGGTTAAATGCAAAGAAGTAATTTCCCTATGGAGTTAATAAAGTGCTGTTAAATTTAAAATTTGTCCAGGCACATGGGTCTTGTTTTGGATGTCAGAAACCTGGCCTGCTATGCTTATTGATGTTGTAATAGGATGGATGAGCGAGTCTGTGTTCATATGCCACGAGCCATTCTGAAATATCAGTTTGGTTTCCCTTTAGCTGTGAGTGAATCCATTCAGCTGGATAATTATTTTTTATCATCCAGGATAGGCTGTGCCGGTGTATATAGCTGTGAATCCGGTTCAGTGAAGTGACCTCCCTGTTATTGACTGTCTGCCAAATTAGAGATGACACACAGCAAGTGCACATCTTCAACAAGACATGCTGTGTGTTTTTGGCATGATTTACTTCATTTCGTAGGTGTATATACTAAAGCCCATGTCAATTTTTTTTTTTTCTTTTTTTCTCCAGCCTAATGTAATTTTGTTTGAACTGTATAGCAGTTTGTAGAATCTCCTGGCTGGAAGCCAAGCTGAAACAGTGGTATTATTATTGTTATTGCTTTTTAATTTTTTATTTCTTTTTCCAGCTCCCTAGACACGGTCTTCGCACAGCCTCTGTGACCTACACTATGCAACGCTGTTGTGGTTTTTCATTCCCAGCATGGTTACCCCATTTACGAACGCATGGCGAGAAGGTGAAACGCTAACACACACTTGCTGGTATCCCAGTCTGCGCGCTATGACGGTACGCAACAGCTGGTATTTCTTGCTCTGCGGCAATCGAGCGCACAGCTGGCGGTGCGGCTGCCGTCGCCAGTCAGCGGACGCGTCGTTACGCCTGCGGAAAAGCCAGCTGGCACGAAACTTTGAGCCTGTTGCAAGACGGAATGTTTAAGAAGCCGCGCTTGCTCTGCGGTGTCGCAGCGATCGCCACGGAGCCCTTGCATGAGGAAAACATCTCTGCAGCAGTGTGTGCACCTTGGGCCGCGTTCCTACAGACGTGTGACGCTGCCAGTACTACTTTACCTGGCAGGCTTGTGTAGCCGTGCCCCTGGGCTGCTGTCACTTCAAGAATGCAATGTTGACCACATGATGTCTGATGGGTAGTATAATTTAGTCTTGTCTTAGGGGTGACATGCTTGAGGTCCTGTTTCTAACCCAGTGGGTTGTTTGTAGTCTTTTTTTTTTTTTTTTCGAATGCCTCATTTTGAATGTGAAACGAGATGTGCAACAGTGTTTCCCTCTGAGGCACGGCTCTCCACGGTTTTAGTATTTTTTTTTTTTTCTTCAGCGCCTCTAGTAGACGAGAGAGTTTTGCTAACTGTCAAGGTGAGAAAGTGGAAAAAGAGGCGAGTCAGCGTTGCCACCCCCCTCCCGATGGTGCCCGGGCGATGTGGCACCTTGGAAAAACCATCTGTTCCCTCCTGCAACACCTGCTCTGCTCTGCCAAGCTGGATCAGGGGTTGAGGGGTGCACGCTAATAAAACAGGGTACTTTAAAATTTGCCGGACGTTTTATTTATGTTTCAATAATTCGGTAAAATTGCACAGAATTAAACTTAACGCAGGCAAATAACTGGACAGCTGTTTTGATTCCTCCCGCATTTTATACTGCCAGGCTGGATGTGAATGGAGTTTTGTTTGGGTCCAGACTGTAGGACACGTTTGTACTTATTGGTTTATTGTCTGACTCGTGTAGCAGATCCAAGAACTTCGTCAATAGCTCCCCCCCTCCCCCCGCCAAGAATCAGATTGCCCGTGTCCTCAGCGATCAGAAGCATTATATGTGTAAATGGATCTCCCACTCCCTACCTTCACAAATCTCAATTTAAGGTTTTACTGGAGTCATTCCTTCCCTTTAATCTTTTCGCTAACTTCGTATTTAATTGCGGCCTTCTGGCAGCCTCCCAGTACCACGCACCACATCCCAGTGCGTCGCTTTAGCGCCTAATACATTTGCTGGCTTTCCGGCGGAATCGCTGGTCTGTTTTAAAACGATTTTCATCGCTTGCGGTTTATTTGCGACCCTTGAAGATGGGGTCCTGAAACGTGGGAACGACTTTCTATTACCTCGTTCCCCGATTCGGAGTCGAGCCTGTTAGCGCAGCCCTGGTATACCTGGTGTTTGAGCACACATTTGTAATATAAGGACCTGCTGTAATTCATGTTAGTTCGAAGCCATGACAGTTATTTCAGCTCGTAGTACAATTGTTTTCGGTTCTGAAGTACGAGTCATAAGACTTTATATTGGTTCATCAGCACCATTTTAATGTGTGAATTAAACCTCTTGCAGTTCTATGCACAATGTTAATTTTAATTTAAAACGTGACACAGATCTTTTTCTAAACCATAGCATGTACTCAACGTCAAGATGCAATTAACAGTTCGGGTCACTCAACAAAGTACTATTATTATAATGATGTAATGCTAGGCTAGAAATTCTGCAAATTAGACACTTGCATGGTATAACGATGCTTAAGTGTTTTTGGTGTGGGGTTTTGTGTTTATCGGTTCATCCACGGCATTAGTTTGTTCTTTAAACTGACACAATTAAGGTATCACGATTATTGGTGTTCCTTCTGACCCTGTGGGTTCAGAAAGGTTGGAAATATTTGTGATCCTGGACAGTAAATGGAGACCTAGTAGTCTGGTCTTGAAGGTTCTGATCAGCTTGAAATAAGCAACCTTTTAATATAAACTTGAAACAAAAGTCCCATTAGGACTCCACTTGAAGTGGCTTAAATTCATTTACCTATGAACAGTGCAGTTCTGTGAAACCTCCACTCTTATCCTGAGGGAAATTAAAATTTTGAGCTCTGATCTGGAAAATAATTGAATATCTCCAAATAAGGGCTGTACATTTATTGGTCCAAAAAATTGTAACCATTTTTTTATAACATGCTTGTTTTACTGGTAATGCATTAATACAGTACAAATTGGTCTGGTTTTAGTTTTTTTTTTGCTTAACGTAGCGCTAATAGTCCAATGTCAGCAAACGCATCTGAATTATAATCGTTCACTGCTTTGTTCTAAAATTCCCCAAAAGGAGATTAATAATATCCATGAAATAAGGCAGAACATGTTTGGTATTTAATGGGAAGGTTTAATTACATGCCTACATATATTTAACAAAACGTTTAGCAGTTGTGTATTGCATGAGTTTTAAATTCAAGAATTGAACAAAACCTTGCTTCTCCCGTGAAGACGTTGGCAGGAGTCAGGCGTGCTGCTGTTGGTGTATCGGGGTGGCCTCGTAGACTGCTACACCTGGCTCCACAATGACATGGGTTCTAACCACTTTGTAAGGTCATGTGCCAGCTCGTCTGTCTTGGTACTGGTTGCCACTAAGAGCTGTCACCTTTGTTTCCCTGGGGTGGGTATAAAAGTACAATGCCACACCCCCTGCCCCCACAGCGCTTACTTTGCCAACATCATTCCAATCCCTGTGGTACCAGGCTTCCCACAGTGCCTTGCAGCCCTACACAAATGGGCTCCCATTGTGCCCTTTATGTCTCAGCTTACTAGGGTGGGTTCCATCACTAATGACTGGCCCCAGTGCACTGCTGTGGGAGTAATGGGCTGGGAGGTAGTGGTGTGTAACTGACACTGGTATAAGAGTAAGGGGGGTCACTGTTGTTCCCCGGAACAGTTGAAATGGCTGAGTTACCACCGCCTGAGCAGCCCGTTTGTGAAAGGTCTCCCTATGTTTCTCCGGACTCACCATCTGCCTTTTCCTGCTGCCCTTTAATTCTGTAGGGATCGCTGAGAAGTAAATGCATTTGCTCACGTGAGTGGGAGTGAATGTTACGGTTTTATTCTTTAAAAAGGTGAAATTTGTTTGTTTCCAGATATGCATCGTGGTCTTGAGAGAGAGAGTGTGTGTGTGTGTGTGTGTGTGTGTGTGTGTGTGTGTGTGTGTGTGTGTGTGTGTGTGTGTGTGTGTGTGTGTACACGTTGTATTGGTCCCCAGTTCAGAGTGGTCTGGCAGACACTTTTAATAACTTGATAACTGAAGTTAAACAGTGAACCATCAACAGTTTTGAGGCATCTGTGAAACGTGCGTAATGTGTGTGAGTTTCGCGTAAAAGCAGAGTTTGGGACCTTGGTATGCAGATGGGCGCAGTTTGTCCTATTCTTGTTTCTGTTTGTCCATGGCTTGCAGCTGTTCTCTTTGCATCTCTCCTGCTTGTCTTGGGTGTCGCACTCTGGCACCTGCAGCCGCAACGCATCACCTGAGACCCGTTCCACCTGCCGCACGCTTGCTAACGAGGGCCTCGGGCCACCTGAACGATAGCAAGGTGACCCTCCTGTCGGGAGAGCCTGGCCCGTTTGTCCACAGGCTGTGGAGGGCTTCTGAGTTTGTGGAGAACCTTGGGAAGAGTGTGCACAGAGTTGACAGTTGTCATGCATCTCTTTCTTTCTCTACTCCTCCACTGATCTTTCCTAATTGGTTTCCTAATTGCTGTTGACACTGCAACTCTCTCTCTCTCACTCTTTTCTATCTTTTTTTCTTTTTCACTATAGCTGAATGTTTTCAGGTGTAATGGGTCCTTGTAAGCTTATACTGTATTTTATTGTATTTTTTAAAACGGAGAAACTATTTTAGACTCATTCCGTAAGTGTTATTTTTCTGGTTATTTTTCCAGTTATTGGCTGGTTATTGTATGTCCATGAATGTGGTTACTTAAATTAAAGTGGTCTACTTTGAATGGACCTTTTATAGAAACTTAAGCTCTTTTCTCTTTTTCCCCCCCAATGTCATAAAAGAAATGTCAGACTAACTTGGATAGCATGTGGCTTTTGACCCAAGTGCTCGCCGACTCTCTGTATCCTGTTATTACTGTTACATTTTACTGTTCTTTCTCACAGAGGCGTAAAATTACAGTATAACTCAACCTTTTAATGAAGAATCACTGCTTTCCTGTGTGTAGTCTGCTGAAACAGGAATAAAAAGGATTATGTGTTGCTTTTATTGCTTAAACCAAATCATGGTATTCTGTACTTTTTTCTTTTTTTCAGCTCTGCAATGAACACACTTGAAGATTTAACCACAACTCATGGGCTTGTCTCCCCTGTGACCTGTAACTGCTTAAACATATCTAACACCACGAGAAGCTTCCAGCTTTCAGTTTCGTTGATTGTTTATTTATTTATTATTTTAAACGTGTGTCTGTCTGTCCAGTCAGTTAGTCAGGAAACCTACCTCTGTTTCAGTACTGTGTGGATAGGGTGTTCAGTCTGCCCACCCTTATCAAAATTTATGGACAAATCATGTCAAATTGTCTTCGACCTTTAATGATTTATTGTTGGTTAATATACCTTATTGACATCTTGATTGCATAAGCACGTACGAAGTGTCACAGGATGTGATTAAGGGCATGTGGGCCTCTGATATCCAGCTTATGTGGGACTAATGGCGTGAGGCTGCAGTTGTGTTTAAGTCCGGACTGGCAGGAGAGCTGCTGCAGTTGAAGGTGGTTCTGCTTCATTGACCGGGGGGGGGCTCTGTGGGTGCATTCCCCCCCGGCATGCTGACAGTCTTGGTGTCAACACAGTGTTGAATTAGCACCTCGTTATATCTGTGTGGTGCTGTCAGTACCACACTTCCCTGTTTGTGTAAGCGTTGTTATTCCAAATGAGCACCTGTGACCAGCGTGGCCCTTCCATCTGCAAGTGCCTGTAGTCCTCCTCTCTGTGCCAACAAGCCCCCCCCCCCCCCAGCCGTCCCTCACCTGTAACTTTCCTTTCTAAGCTTTGGAGTGAGTCCAGTGCATGCTACAAGTGCAAGCCAGGACTCCCCAGGGGGGAAAAAACAGGCCACAGGTTCCATTTTTAGCTGACAGCCAGCGGGTGTGACATACAGCATTAGTGCTGGCGGAGAAGGGGGGGAGTGGTGAAGGCCCAGGAGATGGTGTGGCCTCTGGAGCATGGAGCAGCTCTGCTAGCTGACTCTTACACACCACTGCAGACACAGGAGAGCCTGGTGACCCTCGTACCTGACACTCCATGATCATGTGACCAGGGTGTGCTTTTTGTACAGGGGCTTCACACAGGCTAGTTCCCCCCCCTTGCACCTGACTCTCCCCAGTCATGTGATCGTGGCCCATTTTCCGTATGGGGGACTTACACAATGTGCGCCCTATCGGAGGTGTTGTCAGGGACGTCTCCTGTACCGCTGTAAGACCCATGCAGTAGGTCATTGCAGAACCTGTTTGTGAGTCTGAGCTGGAGAAGCCAGCGTGTGCCATCTGCAGAGGTGAACAACTAACGATGCAGCTAATTGAGCAAACCCTTCTCCCCCACCCTCCTGAACTGAAATAATTCAGGTGTATTTCCATCCAGTGCAGAATAGCGGCACGTTCTGCAAATACAGGTACTGTCGCTGTTGTTAATTTTGCTGGGAGGTTCCTGAATGCGTTTTGTAAATTAATTAAACGCGCAAATAAATACATTATAATAATTGGTGTGCTGTATCTGTGGAGGCCAAATGGAAGGATTGTACACAGTTGCCAAACTGCTTAGAAGTTTGCAGTTTTTGTTTATGGGTGAACTGATGCCTGCTGGAGTAATGTTTTAATTAAAACACTGTAGATGACTGAACGGGCTCATCACACCACAGTTACGAAGCAGTGGTCTGGCTGTCTAGTGCTGGAGGAGCCGTTCTTTGTTCTGTGAACCCTCCGGGATTTATGGCCAGCAGGACAAAGCAAGGCTCTGTTTCCATGGTGACACAGGTGTTCCAATGACACTGGATCAGCCACGCCTCTTTGAGACAAGATGTGCCATATTGTGGTTCAGTCAGAGCCCAGATCTTACTATGGATGCGTGTCTTCACAGTGCCCTGTGCTGTTTGCCTAAATGTCATGGTTTTGGCTTCTCCCTTTGCGTGTTTTCCACTGCGCTTCTTTCTGCTTCTAAAGCTCCTCTCTTTACAGGAAGCAAGGCTGGTACCTCCCCACTTCCTCTTAATGCTCTGGACCGCAACTGTCATTCAGCGTTTTTATGACGGAGGACTAGGCAGGAGTAATAGTCGTACGTCCCACCTTGGGAGGGTCGAGACATTTTTCACGAAGCTGTAAAGGTTCGTTTCCTTTTTTCCACTCGGTGCAGCGGTGTCGACACTCCTGTTTGCCTTTTTCAGTTAGGGAGCTTCATGTCATGTAGAACATGCAGTGCACTTGGGTGCTTCTTGCTGTGCAGTGCCACTAATGGGGCCCGCTGACGCCCTCCCGGGCAGGTCTGAGTGTTCGGTGACAGTGTCGGGAACCCGCTGTGACCACTTCGGTGTGTCTTGACAGGACACGCTGTGCTAGTGTGCCTGTTCTGGGAGTGTGACGTGACCCATTAGACCAGCTATTTTCAGCCATCTCTCCTCGCTGCATGTTTTCGCTATGATAAGGCTCAAGCGGCCGGCTATCATTGAGAAGAATGGATACTCAGACTGGGAAATGAAACGGGCCCCTCACCGCTCATGTCATTTCAACCTCCGCTGCTCACCTCCCATTCAGTGTTATTTTTCCCATTTTTTACAAGATGCACACCTTCAACTAATCAGTATTTTGTGTTAACAGATGTGTTGAAATCTGTAGTTGGAGCAACATGCACGTAGTGTTCCTCACCTGGCTGCTGTGAATTTTTACGTGATGTGTGCTGTTATGTTATTTTTGTTTCTGGTAGCTGTAAACAAAATATTAATTATTCATTCATTCCTTCATGTAGCAGATGCTTGTATCCAAAGTGATTTACAACATTTCAAATGCAATTTTACAATGAGCTACCGCTGGGTGTCTTGCTCAAGACCACACCTGGTGGCTGGGCTGGGATTCAAACCAGCAGACTTCTGCATCCCAACCTGGTGTCCTACCTATATTCTACCTATTGTAGAATATAGGGGACCTGATGATTCACATATAGAAGTCTTCTAGTGCAATATGTTTAAAAGGTAAAATACCCAGATTTCCTACAAGCTGGAGATGTTAGTTTCCAAGGCTCAGGTGTACTGGGTTGGATTGTGGATCCTTGTGTACCTGAGTGGGGTCCAGCTTGAAGGTGAGAAGGGACTTGGGTTAGCTGATGGTCTTGGTTTCTTCCTTACTCACCTTGTGCCCAGGTATGATAACTAGGTGCAAATAAGTATTTGTCAGTTATTCCCAGAGTGGTTTTTAACACTGTCTCTGGTCTCATATGGCTAAAGTGCCTTTGTTTGCGCTTAAGTATTTTTGACACTTCGCGATACAGTACACAGATGAATCATTAATCAATAATTAGCATTGGTCTTGCTCTACGAGGCATCTGTGAGGTTTTACACGTGTGCAAAAAACCGAGTAGCAGGCATAATGTGTGTGACACAATGTGCCAAAATAGTGGAAAGCGTGTCGTCCGTGATGACCGTAGGCACATCTGTAAAGGCAGAACCAAAACTAGCTGTACTGTGCGATCACGCGCCCTGTAGATCACTGCTGTTAAATATATATGTATATCAAAAGCCTTCTTGTAATTAATTAATTCTGACACTTTTCCTAATTGCACGGCGTGAGTACAGCAGTGAGGTGTGCCTTTCAGACACTCAAATGTGTTGGAACACTGAGAATATTTAGTGCATTTATTGGAATGACTACATTTGAATTGTGGCATTTATGCCTTGTAAGAATCCAGGTCAATTGTTGATGGTTAAACAGGAAAAAAAAATGGTACTAGTGTAGAAAATCGTTTTCTTAGTTTAGCTGTATTTCAATAAAAACAATTTCAGTAAAAAAAGGGAGAAATCTGCACAAATTGCTAAAGTTGGGGGGTAGAGCTTAGCACAAAGAGAGTGGGGGAGAGAGCTCAGAGCTCAGCAAAGAAAGAGGGGAGAGAGCTCAGCTCAAAGAGAGAGGAGAGCGATCTTAGAAATGAGCTCATTCAGAATGGTGCAGTGCCTGAAATGCATGAGACATGGCAGGTAGGTAAACACAACACTGAACCGGTCCTCCAGTGACTATCCACAGGCTCTCAGACTCAACCTTACTGCTGGCTTCTCTGCACATACTGTATAATGCTAAGACTTTCAGAATATGAGAATAGACAGGTGGGGTTTAAGCGATTGCTGCACAGACTGCAAAATGTGTTTAGACTTGAGTGTATATGTTTTTCAACAGCCATGAGCAGTGACAATCTGCATTTTTGTTTTATGAAGCCATTGTAACACACATCAAGGTTTTCTTTTCAGTTCAGAAACCGGTTTTTTTAGTTTTGCTTTTTTTTTTTTCCCTCTCCCCTCCTCTCTCTTCTGATCTCACTTTCCACCTAAATGCACAGGTTTGAATCTTGAATGCTACAATGCCACAGAGACTGATGGCAAAGGTAAATATTGTGACAGGTCCGTCCCAGTTCCTCTGCCATTGCCGTTTTGAGTTCGCTACTTGGACTCAAAATACCCGCTGGAAGATCGTTAAATTGATTGCCTTAGGAAACAAAGGGAAGGGCTTTATTCCAAAAGACACAATATAAATACTTGGCCTCGGTGTTGCGAGGAAAACAAAGCTACAGTGACACCTAGTGGTCCTTGCTCTTACGTTTTCTGAAGTGAATTCTACTTTATTCCCCATTGTACCAGAATATTGATATCACAATAACTCTCACAGACTGGCAGTGAAAGTTAATTCAGGTGAGGTGTGTAACAGTATAATGATAACATGATGGTACATAACACTCACTTTCTTGTCTCTAATGTGTTCTGGCTTTTGCATCCTTGGCAACAAAGCAACAGCTGCAGTTGGCTCGAGCGGTACTGAGCACAGAATGTTCTAGAAACTTTGTGTTTTTCCACCACCTTTATTATTCCTCTTGCGAAGCTTCCTTGGTCTTTTTTATTGATTATTCTCACTGAAGCTACTTAGTAAAACAGCTGTGATGCTTTTACAGTAGTTTTTATTAATGTTTCAGCCGTTTTTAACTTAACCTTGACCGTCATCATCTGGGTAAAATGGAGATGTTCAGCTCTGCGTGCTTACGCATTCTCGCCTCATTATCACTATGTAAAAGACGTTGAGTTTCTGGTGTTTGTAGGTGCGCAGTGCCCAGTTACATTTCCGCTGTGTGTAGTTCAGTGAAAAGACGAGGCTCTGGTCAAGGACTGCTGGAGTTTTGTGGAGAATGGTGTTGACTAGCCGTTGCTCATCATCTATTTTTTTTTTTCTTTTTCCCCACACGTCTTCCAGTGAATTTTTTTTTTTTTGTTTTTAAGGGTTTGACTGAAGTTGAAGAGAAAGAAAGATGGTGTTTGTCCAGATATTCTCTTTGAGTTTTTTTCTTCTTATTCATGTAGGTGATGAACGTTTTGTTTCTGGCTGTATGCTTCCTTCAAAATGAGTTCTGGAAATTTCTTGTTTTGAAACTTCTGTGGTGGGTTTACATCACAGGTGAAGATAATGAACCCAATTCTGTCATGTGGCATCTACACCCGTTGCTTATTTCACTTTGGGGACAACAGTAACCTTTTCAGCTTGACAAACCGGTCTGTTAGTGGTTGCGCATGTGTGCGAGTGAGCGTGTGAAACGATTTGACACAAAGCTGGCTGAGGACAGCAGAAATCATGGCCGTGGAGGGGCAGTCGGGACTCAGCCGTGTGCCCCAGACACACCTGCAGAGGTGTTTGTTCATGGGCAGGGCTGTAAAACCTCACCTGTGTACACCAGTGTATAAGGACAGCTTTCTGCTCCCGGCCTTTCAAGCTTTTAAGAGTGTCACCTTGAACAGTGAACAGCTGCTGAAAAAGGGTCATTTTTTAAGAGCTGAAATTCAGAAGGGGGAAAAAAAAAATCTGCACTTAACATTTAACTTCTACAAACCCCAGTCAAAACCTAGTATTCTATAAACTGTAAGTCTGACCATTCCATATGTGACTCTCATCACGAAATAAATATTCTCACAAACACGTGGAAATGTATAGTGTGTGAGATCTTGAATTTTAGGCACCACTGGACTATCCTAATAACCCACTACATCCATTTTTAAAGTATAAATTCCAAAGTAATGAAAGGTAAGCCAGGGCAGTTTCTGAGACCATTCTGTTACTGTTAGTGGCAGGTTCTAAATCTCTACCCCTCTGAACCAGCCTAGCCTGAGATGTCCCATTTGTTGGTGTGTGAACTCTAAATTCAGTACCTTTCAATTCAATGCTAAGTGAGACAGGTG
>JABJVR010046939.1:0-19824 GCA_025773905.1 Chitala chitala
AATACAGTGTTAACACGGCTGAGACGCTGCTCTGCACCAGGTGTAGGAATACAGTGTTAACATAGCTGAGACGCTGCCCTGCAGCAGGTGTAGGAATACAGTGTTAACACGGCTGAGACGCTGCTCTGCACCAGGTGTAGGAATACAGTGTTAACATAGCTGAGACGCTGCCCTGCAGCAGGTGTAGGAATACAGTGTTAACACGGCTGAGACGCTGCTCTGCACCAGGTGTAGGAATACAGTGTTAACATAGCTGAGACGCTGCCCTGCAGCAGGTGTAGGAATATGGTGTCGAGATGGCCAAGACACCACCATGATACTCTGCAGAAGTGCACACAGAGTGCTGTTAAGTGTTTCTGTGGCTTGTACCGCTGTAACTTTGTCGTGTGAACAGCTGATACAGGGACTCCTATTCAGGAGCAGAAAGCACACAAGCTGTAAGTAGAGCTCAGTAAACCTGTGCTTATGATGACGCTGCAGTTTGGCCTCACGCCTTGCTAGTGCTGGCTGAAGGAGGCGCGTGGGGTGCTCTAGCTACAGGATGTGGTGCTCTTCAGACATGCTCAGGCTCTTCCAACAACTTGACTCTTCATCTTGATATTACTGTAATTGCAAATCTATTCCTACCTTGTGTTTTTTTTTTTTTTTTTTTACAATCTCATTATGTTCACAGGACAAGACTCATTTTCTGGTTTGTTAAAATGATAGGTTTGCTTAGTAGATAACGTCATTAATTATATGAGGTTTCAATTACACCTTTGCAAAATCCAATTAAGGGTCATTAGCTGGCCCTGGGAATGTCCATTTCTGATCTAATTAGACAGTTACGTTGGGGGAAAAATGCCCATGCAATGAAGGTGACTGATTTAATTGAACGTTTTTTTTTTTTTTTTTTGAGCCGCGAAGCTTAGTAATGTGTTACACAGACTGTTTGTCTAACTGTGCCTTTCCCATGTATTCTGTTCTCCTCCTGCCAACTACAGCCAGGCTGTCTCCTAGGCAATTGGTCAGAGATCCAGCCAATAGGCTTCTGGATCTATGGGTGTGCCTTTGAGCAGGATAAGTCCAGGTCATCATTTTGTGGGTTGAAATGCCACAACCTGGCTGCGCCTTTCACATTTGCTGGAGAGCAGGAAAAGAGGTGTGTGTGTGTGTGTGTGTGTGTGTGTGTGTGTGTGTTTTCACACCGAGCTGCAGACTCATCGTACGGCCGAAGTGCTGCCGTGATCTCGCTGGGTCCTGCTGCTGCCTAAACGTGCTGATTAACACCTACACACGTGTGCCAGCCAGGCGACGGTGACGGGACGTCCCCGAGGAAGATCTCTCCAGAGGCTGACTCCCCAAAGAGCCCGCAGCTGCTCCCAGGATGTGCTGATCGGGGCTCCAGCCTGGCTGCCGGAGCCCTTCAGTGGGATGTGTCAGTTAGACACGCAGAACAGAGACTATGCAATACAGATTACATAATGAGGGGCAAAAGTACATACAAATAATTATCTTAGCCAGGTCTTATCAATTTGCATGTAAGAAGATTTTCCACAGTTAAATTTGTAATATGCCGTGGTTCTTAAATACATTTCAGATCTACTGGCAGCTGAACAGACAGACAACAAGAGCCAGGGACTCCTGCAGAAGCATATAGTTTACTCAACTTTACTCAACTTAAAGTTGGAGCAGGATTTCATCCTTTCCCGGTCAACATGAAGAACCTGAGACTGGTTTTCACTTAAAGCTCTGTGTGTGCGTGTGTGTGTGCGCGCTTAATTTATCTTAGCACAAAAGTGTTCATTAAGTGCAGAGACTTGTGTCTTACCCAAGGACACCTATGCAGAGTTTTCCAAATATCGATTATTTGCTCAGCCAGAATAAAAATGACTGAAGGTGGTTTAAAGATGCCTTAAACTTCCCCAGGACATTGAGCATCAAAATCCATACATTCTGTGCTTGTATTTACAGATGTCATTAAAAAAGAGATATTATATACATATTGTTTGCTTTGCAGTATTGGCCTGTCAGCTGCTTTCACGTGTGAGCGGTGCAAAGCCTTTTCGTAATCCTCTTCAGGCCAATGATGAAAAACTCTCTAATCTGGAAGTTGTACGTTTATTACAGTGAGCTTTTTTTGATACTGCATGGTTTGCGGCAAACAGATCGGTGCATGTGGGCATCTGTCGTTGCCATGCGGCGTGATTACTACGCAGAGCAGCCCCACGGTGTCCCGCCTCTCCTGCAGCTGCAGAGCTTTGTGTCAGCTGCAGATGCGCAGCCCTCTGGTTGCAGCTCCGCGTTCGGTGTGTTTGGACAGATGGCGAGATGCATTCCATCCCACGGAAACGCAGTGCAGCGCTGTGAGCTGGGGACCATGACAGTCTGAGATCGTTGTCGCACAAACGTCAACAGTCACTGTCTTGTTTCGTCGCAAAGCGCGAGTCGAGTTAAGCATTCTAGTAAGATGAGATTTTATGGTTGGCCATTCCTTATTCAGTGGAGGCAAAACAGCCGTCTGACACAGAGTGTCACAGAGTGTCAGAGGTGGTGTCTGTGAGGACAGTCTTTGGTGAGAGCACAGCTACCTTATCTTTGGAAAGGAAGATAGGCCAGGTGTTTATTATGGGGTGGTTACCAAGAGAAACACAGAAGGTGCAGGCTGAGCTGTCCTGAAGGGAGATGTGGTTCTTGTGTTTTTGGACACCAGACTTTGTCTTAATGTTGGGGAGATATAAGGAACTGTATCATTGGTGTTCCTCCCCCTGCAGGTCAGAACATTTGCAGGAAAAGCTGCCTTCACAGAGCCACCAACATGGTTTTTTTTTTTTGGGGATCACATTGTACATCCCCTGTCACTATTGAGGTCTTGTGAGTAGAAAAGGAATTGTTGAGATGTTGGTCAAGGTACTTTGGGTGTGGACTCCTCCCCCAACACGCGCACACACACACCTTCGTGGTTTCACCTTTTACTGTCAGGCACAATGTGTTTGTTGCTCCAGGGTTTTGCTTATGTTACCAAGGAGATGCAATGTAAGGCTTTTACATCAAGTGCTACTAATAGTACAACTACAAGTTCTACTAACTAACCAAGGAACCAATAAACAAAGGAAGGTATAAAACCCACAAAAACATTTATCAAATTCATCTTATTAACAATGTGGTGCATGTCAGTGATTTATTAAACTAATTGTATTTTTAACAATTTAACCAATTGTGATTTGTTCTTTTTTTTTTGTATTTTGTATTTGTTTTATTTGTATTTTGCTGTCACCTGTGAGGCGCTAGTTCTGCCCCCTGCCGCACAGCCCTGGCCCCACAGAGGAGGGCAGTGATGTCGCTTGCACAGTTTTCGGTGGGCGGAGTTGCTGTGCGTCGAGGCTGTCAGCTCCTGGAGCACGGGAGAACCGGCAGGGACGGTGCTCGGGTAAATTGATTCCCTATCCACGGGCAGTGTGAGGCCTGATTAATTTCAAGGCTGTGTTGGAGCACCCCTGGGAGAGTGAGAGGAGAGGCAGCAGGTGTGTGTGTGTGTGTGTGTGTGTGTGTGTGTGTGTGTGTGTGTGTGTGTGTGTTGGGGGTTCTCTTTTATACATCCCATCTCATTCACACTCTCTCGCCATCACTGCTACCTGGCTTTACTCGCAGTTAGAAATAAAATGCATGATGAATATTCTCGCCCCGCTCCAGTGTCAGACACGGCCTCGTTACCCACGAGGCCCGGCGGTGTATGGTCCCACCGCGTACCCTGCCTGTCTCTCCCTCTACTGCTCTGCCCCTAATTGATTGAAAGCTATAAAAGCACAAGTGCTGTTGTGGTCGCCTTTGTGCATCAGGCCCCTGGGGACACTCCAGGGGACACAGTATTGCCAAGTAGGTGGTTATCTGGGGGTAAAGTGGTGGCCTGTTGTAGTTAATGTGCTGGGTGTGCGGGCCAGCCCCGTCCCCTGGTGGCCCAAATTCAGCTCTGCTCTTGTGTTGGCCAAACCTTGTTTTTTCAGTGAGGTGGCGGGTGCTTGTGTTGGGCTGTTTCAAGTCCAGATGAGGTGATCTGCAGATGTGTGCATGATTGCGTGCATGTGCATGCGTGTGTGAGTTTTTGTGAATGTGTGTCAGTTTATGTGCATAAGAGAGAGAGAGGCAGAGAAAGAGAGAGAGCAGGGTTTCAACATCATGTGTAACGTAAGGGAAGCAACAGTAAAAGGCTACTCCATGATGTTACACACACATATACAGGCACACAGAAACACACTGACTCCATTGCTAACCCAGTCATGGACCCAGAGGCCATTGGTATTCTGGTATTAGTCTCTGTGCCTGTTGATGACAGATTAAAAATGCATCCCAAACTGGAAAACCATCACTGCTGTTTTGTCCTTAATTGCTCTAATAATTTGTGTGTTCAAGGCTCATTCTTGCAGGCAGAAATTTTGTGTGTGTGTGTGTGTGTGTGTGTGTGTGTGTGTGTGTGTGTGTTTTTAAATAGAGCTTTACAAACCTTACACAATGCCACAGCACACTTAAGAGGCTTTCACAATAATCATATTGTAAAGGCTGCTGCCAGTCACCTGTTGCTGTCACAGTAATCGCTGTCCTTTGTGTTGAGCCAGAACAGTGATCACAGTCCTTTGTGCTGAACCTAAACTGTGATCGCTGTCCTTTGTGCTGAACCTAAACTGTGATCGCTGTCCTTTGTTTTGAGCCTACTTCATCTTTTTCTCACGTTTTGTTTTAGCAATTTGAATGCATTTTAATTGTTTAATCTCCTTTTTCAAAATATTTGCTGTTTTTATTACTGTAACACAAAATTATTAGAGGATTTTGGTGTTGATTTTGAATTGCGCTTTATGTTCAGTTTTTACAGTAGACCAGAATTAAGGTTCTTTCCCTTATCTTAGTTTGAGAATGAATATGTACATCTGAGAGTGATTTTTATAGGTGCATTTAGCTGTTGGTTTGTTTAGTGAAGCTGAGCTTGTCCTTAAAGGGCTTGTCCAAGGCCCCGACAGGGCCATTACCGCCGGCGGGAGAGAACCCATCTGTGGATTTCCTGCCTGAGGTGAGGAAATGAAAAATGCATGTTACTGTAGCTGTTGAAAACAGCAGCGATTATCTGAGATTTCCGCCCCTCGAGCGACAGCTTGACACCCAAGGAGGCTGCGGAGATCGCCACAGGAGTAAGTGCAGAGAGAAAAATAGACTGTGTGTGTGCGCGCGTGTGCGTGCATGCGTGTGTAAGCAAGAAAGATGGGGCGGACAGAATACAGTCAACCCATGCAGCTCAGTCATTACTGAAAGACCGATTCAGACCCAGTTTATGGAAGACTGGTTTACCACACTTTCAGTTATCATTTGGTTTGGCAGTATTACAAATATTTTTACCCAACATGCCTAGAACTCTGTCTAAAGGTACCAAATCTTCTCTCATATTCCTTAAAAAGCACGCCTCTCATGCTCTGAAATCAACACGACCCTCTGACATCGTGTCCCTAAAACACAGTGGTTCCTGCAATGATGGTCGATTTACATTTGCATAATTTACTTCTATCCCCTTGCCCCCCCAACCTGTCTACAGTGAGCTCTTTTTTTAAAAAATAAATTTAGGGGAAATGGAAGTTTACAGATACTGTTTGCTTTGATCCAGGTCCCAGGAGGCTGCGGTGCAGTATTCTGTCAAAGATAAATTAGTATTTTCCAGTGAGGTTTAACCCTCCCTTGTGTAAATGAGCACGACAAAGAGGGGAACTCGGAGGCTTTCACGTTTGTGCCAGCTGTTTCAGCACATCTCTCTCCACGGCACCGTCCTCCTCATATCCATTTTAACAAAGGAAGGGTGTGGAGCTGTGGAGACGCATGCTTTCTTCACGAGAACGTTTGATGTGTGAAGAGGGCGGGTGAAGACAGTCTACAGCAAGCCCCGTCTAGCTCTCCGCAGGCCTACGGCCGCAGGCATGGCTTGTTAGCGTATGCCTTCTGTCTGTGACAATGTCATGTTGTCACGTTAAGTTTCCAGTAGGCTCTAAGTGATGGGTACTGGTACTGAAGACGGTGTGCATGCTGCTCGCCTTTGACCGTTCTTTGTCGGCCTTCATGTGAGGAGGATGTTATTTTGTCTTGCTTGTGTTTAATTTTTTTTTAATTTTATTTGACTGTGCTTGCTTGTTAGCTGTGGTATGTGCAATGGCTATTTGTATGACTGAGTCTACCTCTACGCTAATGCTCTCCATAGTGGAAGACCCAGTGATAGTTCTTGTCTCTTCTCTCTGCTGTTGAGGTGTGATTTGTGCAGTTTTGGGTATTATTTTTAACTAGGCTTCTCTGGTCTGCATGACTATTGTGCAGCTCGACACCAGCTGAACCAGAGAGACAGGGACAGTGGTTCTGCTCTGGGTGGTTGTCACTTAAAACTCAAAATTCCCCAAGGGTCTTACCCCACTCATCTGCTCCCTTACACATGTCAGCTGTACGTCTGTCATGGTGAGCAGGCACGCTTGATGTATGGAAGGTGATTTCCAATCTTACTGTGATGATGCTGCATGGGGACGTAGTGCTCAGGTGCTGCCTTTTGTTCACCTCTGGGGCACTTTAAGTGAAGTGAGGAAGTGAGCTGGGACTGTGGCAATGTTCTTTTTACCCCCCCCCCCCCCAACCAACTCCCAACCCTCATACCTTTTCATCCTGTCCCTCCTGTAGCTCAGGTCTCCCCCTCCTTCTGCTGTTGGCTAGCTCTGGTTGTAACTGGCAGGTATTTGGCCCAGCTCTGGTTGTCACTGGCAGGTATTTGGCCCAGCTCTGAGTGGTGCTGTATTTCTCAACTGAAGAGGTCTGGGACCCAGTTAATGCCTTCCTCTGGTTCCTCTCGCCTGCTACAGGAAGACTGACTGAGCTGGCAGATGAAGGCTTCACCAATGACTGCCCTTCTTCTAAGCTCTCCTTAGTGACAAATCTATAAGCCCATCCTCTCCACAGTTCAACACCTCCTTTCAGTAATAAAAGCCACCCTCCACACCTGTGCTGCTTCACTGAACCCCGCTAAGCTTCTCCTACAGCCCTAGCCCCACCCCCTTCCAAGAGCCGGAGGATTTTAGGTCCATTCTGAGCACATCGGTCAGACTCCTCGTCAAACACTTATGGGCCTCTATCAAACCTTTGGCCGCTGGAACACAATTTGGCTGAAATTACTCAGTTGAATGGAGAACTTTAGAAGGGCACCAAGGTGTGAACAAGGTGTAGATGTGTAAAAGTTCTCCTGGCCACGTGTTCCCACACACTGCTGCTGCAGACGTATGAACTTGCATATGTGATTGCAGTAGAACACTCAAACCGTTTGTGGGAACACACCAACGTTTCGTTGAATAATCCAAATTTTTTTGACTACTTCCAGAGGAATGTTTTAGAGATCCAGTGTCCCCCTTGGCAACACGCCTTGGAGAGCTCGCTGATTCTCATTGGCTCTCAAGCCTGCTGTAGAAAAGTGAAGTGGGGGGAATGAGGGGTGATTTATTCTGCTGAAGATGTTTCACATCACAGAGGGCCGTCACCAGTTCCTCTGGGCTGTGTCACAAAAGCAGCGGCACGCCTGCCCTTTTGACCCTGCACAGATACTAAACTCATTCGGACTCCCTCGCAGGTGAAACGTAGTAACTGTTACCTTTACCTGTGTGGCCAATCACACCTGCTGTTGGTACAGTATAAATCAGGTCTGTGCTACTCTCGGCGTCTACCCCTTTGTGAATCAGTCATTACAGTTTGACATACAGTGCACTGGCCATGTTCACTGCTCTTCTGTAGTTGAACCCTGATGTCAAAAGCTTATGTACATCAATCATTAATTATGTTAATGTAGCGCAAATAGCTACAATTATTTGTACACCCGACATGACCTGCTGCCCTCCTCTTGTGTGTTGTGTAGTGCTAAGCATGTTACCCATTCATAAAACTGTGCATTTACTTTTCATTATCCTTTATACACTGGTTTTATGGGCCACTGGTCTCAAAGCGTGAACTTTGCTGCTGTTATAAAGGCAGCTGGCCAGAATTACCCAGGATGCACTGCAGTGGTGTGGAAACAGTCCTCCGGCTGTATCACTAAGATTAACGGTCGTCTGCAAGGCCACTGCTTGCCTGCCTCCCCCCCCCCCCCCTCACCATCAGCTAAGGGAGCAAAGGGGGAGCAAAGGGGGGCCTTCAGGATCACAAACTAATTAAGGTCATAATGGAGTTCAAGACTGTTAAAATTGTTTATAAATCATTAGGGGAAAACGTGTCTTCCCCAGTGTCCCACACATAATTAGCCAGAGCCAAGGTCAGGATAACAGGCTCCCGCTTCCTGGTGCGGAACGAACCGACTTTCAGCTGCCTCTGGTGAGCACCACTAGGCTCACGCCGTGCCGATCCGGTCCCCCTATTCATACCGTGAAGAAAAGCGTGCTTTCTCCTGGGCCTTTTAGTCACTGAAATACTTTTCTGTGATATTAATGAGCACCCTGTGTGCTTTTTATTTATTTATTTATTTATTTTTATTTTTTTTTATTTTAATTTATTTTTTTATAAAGCCTATTTATTATCCGCTAACTAAACGAAAAAAGAAACCATTTACAACGTCGCCTGAGGTGTACTTTTTAAATGTCATCAGCTGTTTGGCGTAAACAATGTGGTCATGTTGCAGATATCGAAGTATTACACTTTCAGCTTGTTCGAGTAAAATCGCACTTTTCGCTTGTAAAACTTTTGAAATGTAGGGCGCAGTCAGATTGTTCTAGAATGTAACACACCGGCTGCGAGTTGAACATCATGTTGATGGTGTTTCTCTTGGCTGTGTGTTACTCTGTGTGATGTTTGTTCGGTATTTAAATCCATGTGTGACGGTACGCAACCACATGCAAAGTATTTGATCTCTGCTGTTTGTTTTGCTCATTTTAAAGGCGTCAGTCTGTTTACGTAGAAGCTGAACTGAATGGCTGAAGATGATTATTTGTTCCGTCCAGAGCTTATCCAACGTGATTGCCCATGGTGAAGGAAAAAAAACGGTTGAATGAATCAGTTAGGTTTGAATACACTCAGTGGTGTTATTAAGGGCATATATAATCTTGAAAGGTCATAATCGGGTGGCGTACCAGGAATTACCTTAAAAAGACTTTGGTCATTTCATACATCAATGCTTGTTCATGTAGGTGGAGCACTAGAGATACCTTTGACAATCTTGTGGGGATGTTGCTGTTTGTAAGTCATCTAACCATGCCCCCAAACTGTTACAGTGAATTGTGGTCAACCACATGATTTTTGATATTTAACACCTGGCTGGACCAATCAGACTGCAGCTCATGTTGTGGGAGGGGCATCAGTGCTGTGATTGGGCAGGACCTTAGAACGTTTGGTGGTGTTTGTGTTATTCCGCCTCTAGTCACGCTTGTGGGAATCCTGCATTCTATCAGAGGTGACGCTTCACTTGTCTGCATCAAACCTATGGAGAGAAAACAAAACCTCCCTTATAAATTCACCTTTTACACTCCTCTCTTCTGCTAACACTGCGTGCAAAGTAAAATTTCTAACAGGCTAGAGATTCACGCAGGTGTGAACGAGTATTTATACACCCCTGGAGTGGAGCAGATCACAAAAGTCTTTTTTAGGATGTGTGGCTCGTGCTGTGGGTCCATTGCAAGGCGGCAGTGTAAGACCCTGAGTCCTGCCAGGTGGGCCGGTACCGCTTCCCTTGGATTATTTGTGGCTGAGTATTTGAAGCAGTCGGTGCCCATGTTCTCGGCCTGTGTACTCATTACCACGGCGCCCATAGCTCCTTTCCGTCCATGCATGCGCCATGTTGTCCATGATGCTGGTGTTGAATGGGAGGGGGTGGGTTTCACCAAATAGCTTGTGTCTCAGTATCCTGGGGGGGGGTTAACAGGCTTACAGATGGTCTGTTCTTATGTTCCAAACACCCCCAGGTTTACGGCCTGCTGTTTCACAGCCATATTAACATGGTTACTATTGCCTCTGTCGGTTCTTTCGTTGACCTCTCTGGTTGCTGCCAGCATTTACTGTCAGAAACTTTACTGAGTGGGACTCAAAGCTGGGCCTTTTACCCATTTCTTGAGTAACTGATTACGGAGAAGATACCGTCTTCAGCCCGCATTGATCCGCGGGCTGTTTTAACTCATGGTTAAAGCTTTATTAAAGCTGTCTACACACAGATAACTATGTCGGTGAACTAACAAGAAAACATTAGTGCTGTTTGAGTCATAAAATCTCCCAGTGACATTGGAGATCAAACTGTTTCCCGAGTTAAAGATTTCGTTCTAAGACTCGGCTAGAATTAAGGTTTCAGACAAAAACAGGGAGAGATGGCAGAGAGTCTCATTAGATCAAAGATTTTGACCTTCAGACTGGTTATTCTTCCCGGCAGAATGGTGCTGGAAGGCTTCCTGTGTTTCCAGCCACTTACAAGTGCAGAGGTGCAGGATTAATAAGACCACGGCGATCGCCATGGTAACTTACCTTCACGTTCTGCTAGCAGTCACTGAGTTTACTGCTGGAGTTCATTTAAGTGGAGGAGCTGTTTCCGGAAAAGCTTTAATAATGCAGATGTAATTAAGACAGCTTTGCCTAGGCTTACTGCTCGCTTAAGACTGACCCTGTTCTATAATCTAGCAGGGAATTGAATTAAGTCATGGAGAAGAGAGAGAGAGAGAGAGAGAGAGAGAACTACGAGGAGAATTTACTGCCATGAAGATGATGATGAGCACGGCCACCTGGAACAAGCTGGGACTAAAGCGCGGACCCGTCGTGTGAGACACGGGGCTTTCAGACCCTGCTGCGACCAGGATTAGCATGTGCTGTCAGTCACAGCTCCGTTTATCCCAGCCCTCGGTGGTTCGCCTATTGATTAGCATTGGACTGGAGCAATGAGTGTACAGCTCCTGCTACCCCCTCCCCTCGTGGGCTGCTGAGGACTCCCAGACTCTGAGGCGAGGTGCTCCGACTGGGGGAGCGGCAGGGAGAATTTGCCCCCCCATATTATATCAAGATGCTAGCTTCTTTCACCTCAATGTCCAGGCTGTGGACTGCACAGCTCACCTTGAAGGACAGCTGAATTTATTTATTTTTATTTATTTATTTATTTATTTATTTTTTTTTTTTAGTGAGGAACGAGTCCCGTTCTCATACGGAGCTTGTGTTGTGTCTGATGACTGGGGCAGCATCAGACTGCCAAATTTAACATCGTGTAGGAGTTTTGGTTTCAGCTGACTTTTCACTGATGAAAACAGTCTGGAGAGGTCGTGTTCATGGATGCTGAAACTCCTTCGTGGAGATGGAGGACTTCGGGAGTTGTCTTCGCCTGCACACAGCCTCGCTAAGAAAGCCTCGCAAAGATAGAGCAGCTTCTGACCTGATGGTCGTGTGACAGCGGCCATCTTGGAGGCCCCGTAGCCACACTAACAGTTGCGTCCTCATCAGCACCGCGCGTGGCATTGAGTCTCAGAAGGTGGCCCCCGTGACTTCCCTAATAGTCGCGCTATTCTTCTGCTTCTGTCCCAGCGTTCGGTTCTCTGTCAAGTCCACACGTAGCTCAGCACGACTTCCTGCTGGGAGTTAATCTGAGTGGAAAGCGAAGAGCTCAGCTGGGGTAAACGCGGATCCCTCAAACACACCGCCGCTACATGCAGTCTCTGCGTGCGCTCCGCAAACACTGGGATGGCTGGCTGGTTCTATCAGGAGTCATGCAGGGAAATGAATGTATTAATTAAGTGGCATGCATGCCCACATTATAATGGAACTAAGAAGGATATTGGCTCGGTTTCCAGGATGCCTGTGGATGGTGTGTAGGGTTGGGTTGTAGGCCTGTGTTCCCAGCAGCTCTTAGCGCACGTCACAAATGTGTGTGTACGGGGGGACAGAACGCATGCCCCTCCATCCTGTGCTGTCTGAGGTTGGCACCAGGAACAGTGAAAGAACCGCACACTAAATTCACCACCATGCTCTGCAAACCCTTAGGTGATACAGCTATAACTTACATAGGCCCACTTCTTTGGTTTACCCAGAATGCCACAGAAATTCTTGGAAAAATCATGGTAAGGCTGTGTCCCCCATATCACATCCCAGTTTGGACACTGAACCCCCCCCCCCCCCCTCCTGTGTCCCAGACAGTCTTCACACAGATGACGCAACATTATGCAAATCAGTATTGGAAGAGGTGGAGCATCACTTGTTCTACTGGAAGCAGGAGTGTGTTTCTCCTCAGCTCCGCTGATTGCACATTTGGGCAGGAACAAACACAAGGGCACATCAGTCCGATGGGAATGAAATGATGTGTGTCGCGTTTCACGGTGTCTCCGGGGGAGGGGGGAACCTCGACACACGTTAAATGCCAGGCCGAGCGCTCATAGGCGTCTGCATTTACTGAGCCAGGTTGAGGAGAACTGGCGGTTGGTTAACGAGAAAAAATGAGTTTTTGAATTACAATGGCAGTGGCTTTGTGACTGACCTCAATTCAGGCAAAATGATGAATGTAGAGTCTGTTTCTCAGCTCTTGCTGTGGAATTTTAAAAGTGCAAATCACACTCATAAATTTATGATTGTGACCTCTGTGCTGATATCAAATACCTTTTGAAGGACGCGGGGAATATTTTTCACAAAACAATTAACCCAAAGAAACTGTTTGCTCTGAAAATCCAAACCAAATGCCTTTTTTTTTGTATCAAGAGCTGATAACAGCAACTTTAATTTGTCTGGCCTTATCCTGAGGTGGAAGGCGAGCACTAAGGGCAGCTGTCCATATGCAGTTTGAAATTGCTGAATGAACTGCACACACCTGCCTAAAAGAAATGCAAACTTGTATAAATGTAGGCGGGCTCTTGTATAATGAACCAGTTGTGTTACGGCACCTGACATGTGAACATGAGCTAACGTAAAAGTGTTTGCACTGCAGATGTTTTAGAACTTCCTCTGTCCACCCATCTGCTTTTAGTGATGGCATCACCAAACCAGGGGCCCATCTTAAAGTGCAAAACCCTTAGCTAGGTGGGTGGGCTCCGACTGAGACAAAGGGCACAATGGGCATTTCTGGCACAGAGGTGCTGCCCTCCCCCCAGCGGTTGTGCCACCACACCCAGTAGCTTGTTGGTGCCTCGGTCCTCTCAGGGTGCCCGGCGGTTGTAGTTTTTAACAGGGAGCGTGTGGCACTTACCCCCCCACCCTTCATCCACTACTACCTTAATCATCTTTTACTAGGTCAATAAAATTTCAATTCAGTGGCAGTTGCTCCGTGGCAGAGCAGTGTCGCATCGCGGCATCAACCGGGCACTCCACCGGCATTAAACCGAACGACTGTTTTTAATTCCCACGAAGGAGAGCGAAGGCCGTATTTATAGGGTGCTTTGGCAGCAGCCTTTCCGCGCCCGTCATCGTGCACTCTTGTTGATACAGTCGTTACCGTGGCTGCAGCTCATTTTCTTCTTGTGCGCGGGTTGAACTTCCCTGCGGAAATAAAATTGAGTCATTTTAAGGATTTAATACCAAGGCCTCAGCCTGCTGTTCCTGGCAGTGCTGGGAACGACCCCCTGAAGAAATTTACAGATGTCGCTCTTTGTTTTACGGGTATCTAAACCAGGATTATTCCTGCATGCATCTTTTCTTGATGGTCTGTAAATACCAGCAAGTTGCCCCGAGAGCGCTGGGTGTGTTAATTGAAAAAGAAAATCACTTCTACTAGGCACTTACCTCAACCCCCTGAATATTTCAGCCATGTTGGATGAATATTTCAGCATACCACGCACTGTGTTTTAATATTTATTTCTGAGCATTTTTCTGGTGTAGTGCCTTCTCCAAAACAGGCTTTATCCAATCCTTCCTTTGTAAGTCAGCTTGTTCCTCACGAATCCTCTCTTCCTTACGCTGGAGGCTGTCTTTCACACCATTGTATTTAATCCTAACCGAGACTGCACGTTTCCTGTTTGCATTCAAATAGGATTTTTAGCGGGAGCCGAGAAACCAATAAAAAAGAACAATTGATATTACAGAAGCGCAAGTTCAAAGGCATTTTGCTCAGAGCTGAAAGGTAATGCTTGCATGCTGCCACACGAGTCGTTTGTTATTATAATTTTAATTATTCTTGCACCAGGGGACGTGCTCTGTGGCTGGGTCTCTGTGTGAACAGCGTTGTCAGTTGAAAGCCTAATTGAGGATGAGGTGTTGGCCTCCCCTTCATTCCAGTGCCTCTTCATCTTTTGTTCTACCTGCAGATTTAAGACTCAATTAAACACTTTTGTTTTGTCTGGCAGACTTTGCCTTTGTCTTAGGCAAAAAGGTTAAATACAGCAATATGTTTGTGTTATGCCAGGGCTGTCATGGTAGAAGCACAAATTTGTAATTTCTGGCAGTTACATTACCAGTTTTGTGTTTGAGAAGTGTGAGAACTGTGATTAGGACCATCTATAAATTTCGCTGCTGTTGTTACGGGGACAAAGGTGTGTGTCCTGTCATTGAAGTTACGCTTGTGTTGTTTGTGTGACTGAGCTGTGCGTGTGCGTGTATGTGTAGTTGATAGGAGGCCAGTATTCCCACATTCAGTCCCTTCAATGGTGCTGCTTTGACATGTGGAGTTCTGTGATGGATCCCCATATAGAGGGCAGTGCCGTGCTCGCCGGCACCTTAACTTATCATGTCAATTAAATCAATTAACTATTACACACACTCTCTCTCTCACTCTCTCTCACACACACACACACACACACACACACACACACACACACACACACACACACACACACACACACACACACTGACCATGATGTCAGATGATGGATCTCCTTTGAGGCAGCACCCTGGCTGTTCCAGAGCATGAAGACATGACCCTTTTTACAGTAGTCCGATGTTGACCTATAACTTAGGTGGCCGTTCTCAGCTGCAAGTGAGACTTGTGGTTGGAGAATGTTTAGAGCCAAGCAGAGCTTCAAGTGGAGCGTCAACGAACCTCCAAACCTGTTATCCTCCTCTGCTCATCATAGGCTCTTCTTTCTCAGGAATGGTGCGTGATTTTTCGGCGGGTCAGCAGAGTCCCGTTTGCACTGCTGGACTGTGTGGTGTTCACCTCCCCCTTCACTAACAGATGGAGGTGTGACTGGACTCTAGGCCCTTGGGTGTCCTCAGGGGGGTTAAAGGAGCAAGGTTGAAGTATTTTTATCCCTGCATCCGTTGCCATGGGTTGCAGGGATGTCGCCCACCTCACTCCCTCCCTGGGTTCCGCTTGTTGCCATCTTCCTTTCTCTTTCAATTTAGAGCAAAAAGCCTATTGTAAGCTTTTCTCTCACGAAATTGAATCTGAGGGGAGTTTGGGGGGTCACATGGAAGGACCCGTGTCCGTGGGTTTTTTTTTTTTTTTTTTTTTTTTTTACAGTTAAAGAAAGAAAATCCTTTAGTATAAAAATACACACCATTCAATGCTTGCAAGTTTTAAACCCACAGAAAAACTATATGCTGCTGTCTAAAAGCAACACACACACACACACACACCCAGCTTAATCAGTATTGAAGCAGTTTATGTGCCTGTGTTACAGGGGTATGCAGAGCTAGCTTTTGCTGCAACCGAGAATGGAAGCATCTTGGGTGCCGTAGGGAAGCGCTCTAATCCGCGTTTCCCCTGTTCAGCCCTAATGTTTAAACATGCTCCTCTAATGGACTTCTGCGCCCTTTGCCATATGGCTTCCCTCTGTCAGGTGACAGGACAGACCTGATTTGTCTGCCAGCTCCTCAGACTTCCTTGCAGCCTGACAGGTGTCCCCTGGAGGCTGCTAAACAGGCCTGCCACATGTCACTGAGCTGCAGGGAAACGTGCTGCTGACAGGCAGGCCTGCTTCTTTTCTTTTTCCCATGTTCATACACACACACACACACACACACACACACACACACACACTCTCACTCTCTCTCTCTGAAGTACACACACACTCTCAAGTATACACACACGTGTACACACACACAGACACACACATAAATGCATAAATAACTTGAAGCCAGCCCGAGCCACTCTCTAGCACATGAATGAATGCTCAGGAAAATTCCTCCTCATGTATTTTGCATGGCTCTTCCCTACCAAAGCCTGCCGTTCATCATGCACTCAGCGAGACTAAATCGGTTCTCACCCGGGAGACCAGTCTCTCTGCGTCACCCTGGAGAGAGATCACTCTTGTCAATCACTCCGACATCATCTGGTGGGAGAAAGCCTCGATCATACCTCAGAGACTGCTCACTGTCATACGTGTTTGTTGGGATGCTGCCTGATTCTCACTATGCAAAAATCAGGCTCAAGAGACTGTTAGTTGTGAGAGCCAAGCAAGTCCCGTGGTCAGTGAGCTTTCTTTTCCTTGTCGGACTCCTGCTGAGGAGTGCGCTTCCATAGCGAGAGCCTGCCAGAGGTGGCAGTCGGCCGGCACTTCACCTCAACTCCCCTCGGTAATAAACGCGTCCCCACCTCACAGCGTGACCCTGGCGTTTACCACGCGCTGCGGTAAAAGGGTCCTCAACTAGTCGGCCCCCTTGCTGATGTGAGGCTCTTGTGTTCCCTCTGTGGTGGGATTGTTGACCTGACAGCCTAATGCTGGGAGGCGGGACACTGGGGTGGGGGGCTGAGGTGACGCGTGAATGTTTCATGAAGTCCTGCTGCTCTGTGGTCCAAGGTGATGGCCTCAAAGGGAAGGCGTTATGATGGGAAGCAGTCCAACTGTCAACTGTTTTCTAGTTTCAGTGAGTAACACCCCCCCCCCACCTCAGCCAGTCTTTAGTATTTAATATTAAATTATTTTTTCTGTGTACCATCTGATGTCTTAATTTACATTGTAAGCTAGAAAATAACAAAAATTTCAGTATATCCAGGTTGTATGTCCCTGAAGAGAAGGAACCATTTTCGGTCACCTTGCTAGATGATAGAAAATTGGAAGCCGTGGATTCTCAAATTGTTCTTGTGTCACGTGTGTCTATCTATGGCTGCCCACCTGTTGTGTTGAAACATCTAGTGGCACGATTTCACCTTTTTGTGCCTTCTAATGGTGTGTATTGTTAAACCCTAATGGAAGAGCTTGGGATGCGTTTCAGGCGTTTGACATAAAAATCGTTATCATTCGTGCCATTTGTAATTATAAATGCTTTGATGTGGAATCCATGCTCTTGTTGGTGGTGTTTATCGTTCCAGTGGGACCGTGTGACAAGAAATAGCCGAGTTCCTGGTTTGGTCACATTATTATAAGTTGTGACTGTTGCACTCTCTGCAGCTCACGAAGACTCTCCACATGAGCTGTATAAGGATTCCTGGTCCAGGTGTGGCTGTAACGAGGTGAATGTGTGTGTGTGAGAGACTGAGTCAGTGTGTGTATGCCTGTTCCTGTGTTCAGTTTGAATCACGAAGACGCAGTGTGTTGACATCTGCAAGGTCAGTATTGCAGTACTTTTGCTTGTTTGTAGCTCCCAAGACTTTGTTTCTGTACATCTCCTTCTGTTCTCAACGCTCGGGGTTTTTGTATGTTTAGGAAAGCCTGTTCACTCAGAGAAAGGTGTGTTTCTTTGCACTTTCTTGTCAGTGGATGTCTTTATTTGTACACGGCTGGCCTAAAGCCATTTGTAGCATGTATGTCTTCCTTTGTTTGTTCTTCTGTTTGCCTCCTCAAGGTGATGTCAGGAGAGAGGAGGTTCCTCCATAGCCGATGGGCTACTGACTGTCTCAGCTGCATGGCTTTATTATTTCGTGTATGAGTCAGGTGTAGTGCAATCTCACCTGTGTTCAGTTTACCTGTTCACCTGTGTTTAGTTCACCTGTTCACCCTCCCCGCCCTGCCAATGTATTCTTAGTGGTGTTTGCATATACCTGCTTGGTGGACATTTTAGGTAGTTATTGGGTTCTGTGTCTACATGAATTTGGAACAGTACCGTACAGATGGCTGAAGGGCAGTGAGGTGAAACTGCATAATTGCCAGGCGATGTGCTGATCTTCAGCCGACGTGTGAGATGTAGGGTTAGGTGTCTTCCCAACATTCTCTGTCCTAATGGGTTCCAGGACCAAACCAGTGAGGATTATGCCTCTTCTTGGTCACTTTTAGCATTTTTATAGTGTTGTAGAAGGAGAATGTAGACAGACATGCCATCGCATTGCACACGGTCATGAGGAGTGGCTTTGGCACTAATCTCAGGTCAGCTCAGCTCAGCTCTAGACCTCGTGTCCACTGGATATGGTAATGCAGTCTGTCACCTGTGAGTCAAATTAAGTAGACAGACGGCATTCCCACCTGAGTTTGTGCATGTGATGAGATGGAACAAGTTTTATAAACACAGAGTGGCTCACAGTGCTTAACTGGGACTGAGCGAGTGGTATGGAAAGACCTCTCTCTTCTCTACCCAGTGCTTGTCTATTTGTTTTTTTTTTTTTTTTTTGTTATAGCTGCCTTGTTTATTGCAATTATACCTTTTGTTCTTTATTAATATATTGTATAGATAGATCAGAATTTTAATACCTCAACTTCAGCAAAATATTTCTAGATGTGTTCCATATCTTTAGTCCTCCAGAAGCTGGGATGAATCGTCTCTAGCGAGCATTTGCAGATGTGTCTGAGATTAAAACGTCTGGCTGTGTCGTTGGAGGGGGCGGGGCCCATGTAAGCGGCAGGGTGATGGATTGCCATCGGTTCCAGACGTATCGCCCCTCCCAGGCCGCGTCATATTTCACGGCGCTTAAATGGGGCCGAGGCATCCGGGGACTGAAATGAAAATGTGCTCCCCGTTAAAATTAATGCAGTGAGGAGGGCGCTAGATAGATTTGGAAGTAAAAACACACGTTTGCTTTCAGTTTGGTGGCGGTGAAGCATGCCTTGACCTACATGTTCAGGGTTTCCTCCTCCTGTGATTTAATTCCCTCTGTCTTCCTGAGATCTCAGCTCTCGCCTCATAATCAATGGCGAACTAATGGCTTTTCTACTTCTTGCATCCTTAGTATTGAATATCTGCATGGCTTACCTCAGTCGAACAGTGACCCTGTGGATTCTGACCTGCCGTGCTTTCTCTTACCTAGTTAGCCACTGCCCAATGACGTGCCTCTTGTGTCCTTAGCTGTCTGGCTGGTTTAATTCTCAGCTGTTAACAGGAAAAAATCATGGAAAAAAAAGTACTCCGTCATGAAGCACTCCTGTATTATGGTTGAACGACCTACTGCTGCCATGTGGAGCTCCTGAGACATAAGTGTGCCTTTATACATCCCACAGCTTTAGGGGTAGTACTCATGCCATGCCTTCTGCTTGGTAGGGGTATTCAGGGATGGTTATGCTCCATTTTTAGCATAATTATGGGCCTGTGCTAATGAGCGACGTAAGCCAATGATGGTCCTCAAATTTCCTTTTGTGGGACCATGTAGCAAGGCTGCCTGGGATGACGGGGTCCTGTCTGAACTTTAGAAAGCGCAGTGAATGAGATAATGACACACCTCCTGATATGGAATGCTCAAAGTTTTAATTTGAAGCAACATGAATAGAGAGGAAGCAGAGAACGTGGCGTACTGGATTTCACAGCAAGCTGTGAAAGCGATGCATCTTAATTACAGCGTAGCTCTGCCGCATTAAACGAGAATTCTCCCCTGTTTACGACCTGAAATGTTATGATGTTCCTCAGTTCTCAAAGTGCATCTCTCCATTTTAAATCCATCTGCATGCAGGGAAGACAGTCTGGCTCTATCGTTCAAGCAGTTTGAGGAGTATTTTTGAATCTTTTTTTTTTTTTTTTTTTTTTTTTTCCCAAAGGCACCCCCATGTAGCTCAAGTTAATGAAGAAGACCAACAAAAAAATGGAAATGATTTTTAAGCCCGCCAGTTA
>JABJVR010046940.1:0-29751 GCA_025773905.1 Chitala chitala
TTATGAACTGCTCTTAGTCTGGCCCATCACCTAGGACCTGTTTGCCTTGGGTGACCCTACCAGGGGCATTTAGCCCCGACAACATAGCTCCTAGGGTCATTTGGGCACACAAACCCCTCCACCACTTTAAGGTGGCAGCTTGTGTATAGTTGTACAAAAGTCTGTGTAAATCATAGAGTTGCTAATTACTAAAATACAAACGCTTTAAATCAATCAATGCACGACTCAAGTTTGTAAATAAACTGCAGCATGATGATCCAATAACAGGAATATTTTGTAATGTTTGGCGCGATGTACAGCACTGGTTTTGTAAAGCACGTTACATGGTACAACTAATAACTAGTCTATAGGAAAAGCAACCAGAATATTTGGACATGAATGTGCTAATATACAGTATAATATAATCACTCTGTTATTATTAGCCAACTAAGGAAACAAACTCTTCAGTCTAAGGTCTGTTTGAGGTCTATGGCAGACCTGTTGTTAGGGGTTTTGCCTGCGTTTGGCTGCCGTTCTGTGTTCCCGCCGTCACAACATATAGCCTAATCCCAGCACATGAACAGCAATTGCAAAAGTCAAACACAATCACCATAGCAGGGTTTGGATGACAGTGAGAAACAGTTTAAACTGTGGTGAATGTTTTGCTTTGCAGTTTCAGATTCAAGACCACAGGATTTTCCCTACATGGATTTACACATTTGTCTTCTGTAGGTCCTCATACAGTGGCCATTTCTCTGCTGTAAAGCACACTGATGTCCCCTGGACAATTCCCCGTTATAATAATAATAATCAGCTTTTATTGTCATTGAATACATACACGTTACACATACATGTCACAATGAAATTTGTTCTCTGCATCCTCTGGGGGGAGCAGCACGTAGCCACACGCAGCACCCAGGGAGCTAGCACTGAGTGTCTTGCTCGAAGACACTTGGGCAGGGCCGGGATTCAAAGCAGGGGACCTCCACATCCCACCCTGATACTCTACCCATTGAGCCACCAGGCTGCATTGTATTAAGGGATTAGTTTGGGTGTGTTCAGAGGACTTTGGAGGCTTTGTCAATAAACTCCATCAGGTAAGTTTGCCTTGCTGCCCACTTACGGAAAATCTAGAAACCCTCCCACGACATGAAAATGTTCACAGTATGGTGGTAGGAACTAACTAAACTAACATATTTGTTCTCTTCAGGGTTTACAGGGCCAAAGAAAAGGGCTGTACTTAAACTCAGTTCAGAGCGGTACAACAAAAGGGCATCTTTACACATTTTAATTTTAAATCAGACTTTTTTATTAATTCTTTTTACAATAAAATTTTCTACTCATATGTCTTGATCAGGACGTAACACGCATAAAAAACAAAATCATTTAAATGCATTACAAAATCAGGTAGTAATAAATTAACAGATGAAAGTAAAACACTTTCTTACATTTATATAATGTTTCTGAGTTTTTTTTATCAGTTAAAGTACCCAGTTGATCGTTTTGTGAAAAGCTCAACAGCGCTTTTCTAAGGATGTCAACTACATCCAATGACTAAAGCCAGTTTTCTCATTTGTTCCTGTAGTTACCAAGATTATTCATCACATACTTAAGCAAATTCAGATGCTTTTAATGTTGAACCATAACAGAATTGGTCAACTAAAATATACAGTATCTTGCTTTCTCTACAGTAGGGGTTTTTAACTTCTGCGCTGGGGGGTCCCCGTGGGTGCAGGTTTTCGTTTCCGGCAATTTCTGTTTTCAGTTGAATCGCAGTTAAACATTATTGACTTTTTCTGTAATTATTGTGTCAATCCAGAAATTCCCAAAAAGCTTTTTTCATAAGAATTTTTAAAGCAAAACAAATTACTGATGTTGCTTCTTAACTTTTAAGTTATGCTGGATTTTTAATTGTTTAATCAATTTCTTGTTAATAATCTTTTAAATCACTGCTCCTGATTAAGTGTTCCTTGTCATTAGCACCTGTTTGTGCTGTTCATCAATTACTGCAATTTGAATAGAATTCATGATTACTGGTTTGAATTAAACACCATGCCTAATTATCCAGACGTGATGCTCTGATTCTGCAGTTCGAGGGACATTATAATGTGTGATTTATAATTTTTGTTACAGATCTCTAAAGAGTCTTACTTTTAACTATCTTCTTTGTAACTTTGATTTTCTCTCACATTAAGACAACTAAATGCAGACAGATGTAAATCCGATCAGGAAGAACGCAGAGAAAAAAATTATGTACAGTAACTAACATTTAATTAAGATAGTGGTCAAATTTAAGTTAACGAATTGCTTGGAAGAACAACTGCACCCACGGGGCTCCCCCAGGTCAGGAATTGAGAACCCCTGTTGTAGAGAAACTGTGGTGAAGTAGAACCCCCCCGCCTTTAAAAAAAAAAGGTATGTACAACTGATATCAACACACACTGAAGAAACAGCACATATGCTTAGTCCTTTATGGTCCACATACTGAAGTAAACTAATAAACTGGTAAGGTCACATGACGGTGCACACTTGTGACTTCAATCTCCTGAATATGGGTATGGTTGCCTCCCTCCCAGCACCTGACAGGTCTGAGCTCTGAGCCAGGGAAGTGTTGCTAAAGATGTACCAACAGTAATAATTAAAACAAATTATAATTCATTAATCTCCTCAACAAAACATAGCACTGGAAAGGGTATTCACCTGTTTAGTTCCGACATTTTCTGTCTATTGGTCTGGTAGAAGCGCTCACCTGGGAAGAAAAGTGTTTCTCAGAGCTGTAACTCCATCTTTTGATTTTTAACAATAAATTCATACAATACCAATACATAAATACTTGCAGTCACGTATAAAAATCAACGGATTTGAAAGATTATATTTAAACAACTCTATACATTGTTCAAGAGGATTTTTAAACCGTTATTAATTATGCTCACAAACAAGCAGATATGAGTCAAATGTATTTTTTGGTAGCAGAGACATTGACGGGCAGAATTCAGAGAACAGCCATTCAGGCACAGACCAGGTGGCACCTTGTTAAAACAGAGTATCAAGGCAGCAGTCACGGCTTGTGCAAAAGAACATCTATAAAAAGAAAGCGCCCCAGGTATGGCAAAGGTGGAATACAGATCAGCTGCCTAATGAAAATTCTTATTCTCGCTGTCTTTGCAGGAAACAAAAAAAATTAAAAAAAAAACAATCGATGCGTGTGCTTACTCTTTCATCAATGCCAGATAAAAGACGTGAAATAAGCACAATACATGTTCAATTTTCAAGTCAATTAGGTGGTCAAACTTTGAGCATCTGTGATCGATGTTAATCTGTTGCAAACTTGTTCATTGTATCAAATCTCCCGTTCATAAACGAATTCTAGAATGTCGTTCGACAACAAACAGACTCCATGTGAGTAAAGTGCTCTGCCAAATCGACGCGGCTTCACGCGATGGCGTCGTCACTGAGCCTCAAGACCAGCAGTGGTTTCTCTTTTGACAGAAATGTTTACACGTGTGCAGTGCCACATATATACATATGATTATCCACAGCATGAATCAACTTTGTGTAAATGACTGGATACAAGTCTGTGAAAAACAAATCGCATTTTAAATTTGCTTTTGTAAAATCAAAATCAAGCATTTTTCCTCACAATTTCCAATAGGCGCCCTCTCCACCAGGTCTGACCTTCACAGAAAGGATTCTTGAATACAGAGTAATGGATCAACCACACTCCAACCCCGCTCCAACTCTGTTCTAGAGCACTAACGTGTCAGTGCACTTACCGCCACGCTGGCCGGTTTCCTTAGCACGCAGGACTGCTGGGTTCCAGTAGTGGGCTGCAGGCTGAACATAGGTGTTGTTCAGATTCCTGGTTGTGGGAGGAAGGAAACAAGAGAAGATTCAGAACAAGGAGCTCCTGCTGATGATGTGGATAGCACCACTATTGACTCTTAAGCACCAAGAACATCAGGTGAGTCATCCTGCTAGTGGTAGGGGAACCGTGCTGAGGCCAGGCTGTGGAGCTCCAGTCAGCATCCTCACAGAAACAAAGCTGGCCCCTCCTGCAGCATCCTGATAAACAGTCACACTCAAAAAACCTGCCTTGAGTTCCATTATTCACTCGCCTTACAGCTGGACAGTAATTCAACAACTAAGAAAAACAAGTTCATAAATCTTATCATTGATTTCTTACATTGTATTTAAAAATGTATCACCGTGTTTGTTTTTCTCCTTTACCTACTCTTACGAATCACCTTAGATGGAGATGAACAGAAGCAACACATACCAACGTATAGTGTTGGATGAACCAACATATTTTAAAAGGCCAAACAGGCATGGCCAGAAAAATAAGATTCAAAGCACAGAGCAGCAGCCACTCTGAGTAATCAATAAATATGAATAGGGCCCAGTTTGGATTTGGTCCAATCTAATATCCAACGGTGCAAATACATAAAAATTATTAGTTATTTCAGCAAAAGCATCTGCATGGCAACAAAGCGATGATTTATGTTTCGCAACAACTGTGCACTGTAAAAACCGTCTCACAGGACAGCATCAGAGCAATTTAAATCATTAATTTTACCAATTACACAAGCACGCAGCTCGTTAGATGGCTGGCTTTTAAAATGCAAAAGAAAAGGCCTATAGATCTAAGCATTATTTGATCATGACTTCATATTTTTAACTCAACTCAACTCTCAACTTCCATAATAACTGGCTTGGGAGGCCAAACAAGGTTAATCTCTTCATTAGACTTCAATAATTAATACTGCCCCTTCCATGCACACAAAATGAGGTACCAGACACTTTGCAAGAAGAGAAATCAAATTTTCAGGAGATCGGAAGCAGTGCAGTGGAATAAACAGTGTCTGAAAGCCTGCTGGTTATGCCTTAACTGGCTTCTCCTGTCTGTACACTGACGCACTGGAATAGACAGTGTCTCAAAGCCTGCTGGTTACGCCTTAACTGGCTTCTCCTGTCTGTACACTGACGCACTGGAATAGACAGTGTCTCAAAGCCTGCTAGTTACGCCTTAACTGGCTTCTCTTCTTGTCTTACACTGATGCACTGGAATAAACAGTGTCTGAAAGCCACATGGTTATATATACCTGTATTATTACAGAAAAGAGATCATTTTTAAATGACTCAGCTTTACTGACGTTATACATAAACGGTATATCTAGGCTATATTTATAAGTAAAAAGTTATAAACTTACAAAAAACACTAAGCTTTTTCTGGCTGTGTGTGTATGCATGCATGGAAGGGTGAAAACAGGGCAATAACATATGAAAGGTCTGACATTATTATAACACAGTCTCAGACTTCAGGGTATTAATGGCATTATCTACATGAAGACAATGCACGATTCATTAAAATTTACAAAGCACTCCCTCGACATTTGAAGATAATCTTATCCTTGTAATAAACCATTTGAAACACAAGGTCTATAGAGCAATTTATAAAATAAGTTGGAAATGTCTTATAGAATACATACTAATATGTTGCAAAAGTCCCATAGTTGTTCAAGTACTGAAATGAATTAAACAAAAATAAAAGGGGTAAAATAAGAGTACAGTAGTTTAGTGAAAAAGATCTTTACATCGAGCCTCCAGTCAAATCATCACAGCAGATTCATAGTGGCTTGTCACTCAAGCAAGGCTAGGCAATATGCCTTAAAAATAAAGCAACAGTTTTTTTTAACCTAGAGTCAGTTTATGACTTTAACTGATTTTTCAAGAAAAAAAATGTTTAAACATAATTTATTTATAGAAACAATTTATTTCCAACAACAATTTATGTATTTATGTTTAAGTCACATGAGGATTCTTCAGCAAAACACTTTTGAGTTTAGTAGCTCATATCCGAGATCGATTGTATTCAGCATAGGGATAAACCCAGGCTTTCGTACTGTATATATGTGCACCATATCTTTGATGATATGAACATCTGTTATTTCTTTCCACTGTGGCCCCTTCTTATTAAATGGAAGATAATGGTAAAATGATTCTGCTATTACTTGCTTTTTAGCAGGCGTCTGGGGGATTCCACTAGCTTGTGCATCTCACATACCCCACTAAGCTGTGTGCTACTCTGTAGGACGTTTCTCACTCAGGTGCATGCATTTGTCAGACATGCTGGAGTAAGTTTGTTGTGCTGCTGCTTTTTGCTGCCACAGACTTTACAATGGGCTGTGGTTTGTTGAACAAGCTTTATTTTTTAGATGTCTTTTTGGCAATAATTGTACTGCGTGATTGTTTTCAACAGGTGTGGCAGTTTGACAGAGAACATGTCCAGCCTGATGTAATTACATAGGTAAAATTAAATTAAAAGATTTTCATTTATATGTATTGTTCTAAACCAAAAACTTGATATATCGATAAAATGGATTTATCGCCCACTTGAGTGGTCACTGGGCTGACTATATTACCATTCTCTGCACCATAGAGTTTAGAGAAAGCTAAGCAGTTTCAAAGTTCCAACATAAATCTGAGACACTGACACTGCTAAACTCACAGGCAAACTAGCGCCACCTAGCAGACAGTCTGAAAACTACTGAAGGGTACTCAGTCTTCAACTGGTTAAAAATTGGATCCAGGTTTCAAAAATATTGTACGGTATAAATGATTGACGTCTCAGGTATGATACTGCGGTTGTACTCTTGACACAGTACTTAAAGTTCATTAACAATAATTGATGTTCACTAATTTTTCACTAATTTTACATAGTCAACCAAATTATTTTAAAAACTTCATTGTTAATACTGTTTATTATAACAGTTTTTTCAGCATGAGCAGTGTGTGTTACCATGAATTAAACTGGAGGACATTGTGACAGCAGCCTATTTATTTGTCTAAAACATCATAAAATTGCTAATGAAAGCCAATTTTCACAGCCTAATTTCAGTTAATTTCAGTGTTTCAACTTGCATAAAGAAAAAAGACCTTCAATGAATAAATTCTATTTGGTCTGCTGTGATTGGCTGGCACACTGAAACAGTCCATACTCTGCCTTGTGTCCACAGCTGCCTGGGACAGACTTCACTGCTCCTGAAACCCTGAACAGAATACGTACTCTGAAATTTATTACTGAATTCAGAGTCACATTCTGGGTAATTAAAATGCGCACGTTGTCATCAAGTACCACTCAAACGCAGCATGGTGCGTTATAGTGTAGGAAATGCATACAGTTGATAATACCTTTATATTCACCATAAATTAATTTGGGCCACATGCAAGGATATGGAAAATATCATGTTAATTAAGTCATTTACAAGGCAATAAAGCATTAAAAACTTCAGAGATAGTGTATTAAAGAGAGAGCACGCCTGCTGTATTATAGAAAATAAAACAGATATCGCTATTTGCTTTAGGAAAATCTGATACCTGACGTTCTAATACAAGTGTAAAACAATTCCCTTTGAAAGATGTCAGGTAGGCAGTTAATAAGTAGTCATAATTTAAATCCGTATGAAGTTGGGTCCAGATAACTCAATTACTTTTGGGCATGCAAATGGTGGCATTCATATTAGAGATTTTTTGTTGCTTTTTTCTCTGCTCATTTACATGTCTGTGTATATGCACATGCAATTTGCATAATGTGCATTTTTCTGTTATTTTATAATTTTTTTTTGTCGGCAAGGAGACAAAGGCTACCCTTGCCTGTTGGCTTCATGTAGCACAGTCTGACGTCTGGTCCGCTCTGTCTGCGTGTCGCCAAACTGTGGGCCCGTCACCAAGGGCGGGGAGTCACCGTCCCAGTCCTCTGCAGGGACCTCCAGTGCCTGGTGGTCCCACCCATGCCCTGGGACTGCATTATCAGAAGCAGCCTCTGGAGACAGAGTCACAGTACACCCGGGCACTGTCTCTGAAAATAGACACTGACGTGGCTTTTTATTATTCATGCTAATAGGAAGCTGCAGTCACGTGGGCCCTGTGCTTACCCAGGGAACGATCCCTCAGTCCATGCCCATTTGGAAGCTCTTTTGTGGCCTGGTGGTTGAAATCCAGCCTTCGGTTTTGCGGGTTCGCTTGCGGCCAGTGGAGCTCAGACGGTTTAGCAGAGGTGACGCCAGCAGACCTGCATGGGAAGACACGTCTGTGACCTTGGTCCAAAGCTGCTGTGAGTGTCATACAACAATGTCGTCATTGTGAACGCTCAGCCTTAGATGTCTGAAAGCACAGTGCTGCAGACCTCACCTGAGCTGCACCTGCTTGTACAGAACCCTTTCCTGAGAGCCCCGGCGCAGCACGGGCCTTCCGTCATAGGCACTGTTCTGTAGCACAAAAGTGAAGTTCAGCCCCATGAGCACCACCAAGCTGGTGAAGGAAGCTGGCAGTGGCTTATTCCCCAGGACTTGTGCTGACTGAAAACACATCAATGTACTCTGTGCAACAGGCTCGAGCATCAGCAAAAAATCCGGTATAAATAAGTCATACGCATCAGGAACAGAAGCAGGTGTCTTAGAGGCAGAACCGCCATGTGCAAGGGAATCCTCGTTAATGTACGGCTGGTAAACACAGACGAGCCGGAGTATCACCTGAGGCAGAGCGGGAGTCAGGGCCCTCCCGTGGGACTGCCGGCTCTGCAGCGACAACCTGTCCTGAAGGGCATCACTCAGCTTGTCCACAAGGCGCTCCTGCACTGAGCCGGGACAGTCCTGAGAGAGAATGTGTGGGACGTGTAATAAGGGGCTGCGATAACAGCACAAAAGACAACAGTGAACAGGTGAGATGAGACGGCATAACTAGTCCCTTACCTTACACTTGGCTAGCAGCCTCAGGGCCTGTTTGAAGTACAACGTGGCTCTTTCGGGGTCACCCAGCTCAACCTGAGCTTCCCCCAGACCCTCACAGGCCTGCCACTGGCCCTGGGGGTCATCTGTAAACAAGGAGAGCGCGGGACACAAATAACGAAGCAAAAAGCTGCAGTTTAAAAGACAGGAACATGCACCAACAGAGGTTTAGCAATAAATTCAATTGGTTTTTATATAGTCCCTTTCACAACAAGTTGCCTGAAAGAGCTTTACAGGAATAAATTAGTTGTTACAAATAATTAACAGCAGGTGGATGAATACAATAAAGAATAAACCATTTAATTAAAACAACAGGAAATGGTGTATTTATAAACAACAAATGAACAGCACAACTTAGATGCACTCAATTCTTGCACAACTTCATTAATCAAAGGTCCAATTACGTACAGGTAGGATGTTAAGGTGAAAAAGGAAACGTGCATGTTGTACCTGTGTCTTTGAAGGCCTGGAGAGCATGAAGGTAGTTCTCTCCTGCTTCCTCATGTTTCCCCAGCTGGCTGAGGGCAAACGCTAGGTTACTGAAGCACTGACCCTGAGCACTGCGGCTTCCCAGGGATCCTAACAAGTGAGTGGTGAAAGGAAAAAGGGCTTCGTTTTCCAACCGCAACGTCCATCCTCCAGTGTCCACTTTCAGTCACATTTACTGCAGCTCTGCTCACGGATCATCACGCCGTAAACAGAAATCAGAACCTTCTGGCGAGCTAACTATCGTTGTGAAATAACAGAAGTCTCTGAGGATGAGCTGTCCAGAAATAACGGGACAGCCTACTGAACCAGAGCCCCGATACGCCTGTAAAAGACACTGTAGCAGCCAATTCTGTTTTTGCACTGGGCATGCGAGAAGGCTCACCGTGCAGGGCGGCTGCTTCTTGGTGGTAGTCTAGGGCCTCCTGGTGCTGACCCAGAGTGTTGAACACGGCGCCCAGGTTCTGCAGAACCTCAGCAAGCCGGCGAGGCTTGGACTGGACCAAGGGCAGGGCCCTCTTAAAACACTCTGCTGCTTCCTGGAACAACTTCAGCTGTATGAAGGTCAGGCCTATGTCATTATACAGTTTACCTACAATACAACAAAAGGAAACAACAGCAAAACCACAGATACTCATTACTATGCTCAGAGGATATCTGGTTAGATTCATTACCTTTACTTAATAACATAATGCTTTTCACCCACAAAACTTTCAGTCAGTGATCTTTTTTACAATTGATTTTTACTGGGGAAGTTGTGGGTAATGATATTCTGAAAGGGATTTAGAAATATCAGCAACCTTTCAGGTAATGAGTCCATATCCTTTATCTCTAAGCTACTTACAGGCGATCATGAATTCATGCACAGCCCTATTAATAAGCTCATTACAGACAGACCAACCGTAAACACAATACAGGCCAACGCTCTCTGGGGAAACTGTGATATGTTCTCATTTACATCTCAGTGTTATGATGCAGGCAGACACAGAATGTTAACTATCCTAGCCCCTATGTTACTAAATAATTTTATCGTATTTTTAAATTACGTTGTTTTTTAACCACACACGGCAAGCACGCCATTAAAGTAGTAAAATAGTACCTTCTTTAGCTGGATGAAACATCTTAAAAAAAAAAAAGCATTTACTGTATTACTGGCTGCAAGTTAGTATTTAAAATCATTGTATTTCAACGGGTGGCACGGTGGTGTGGTGGTTAGCACCTCCGCCTCATACGTCCAGGCCTGGGGCTCAATTCCCACCTAGGGTCTGTGTGCGTGGAGTTTGCATGTTCTCCCTGTGCTTGGTGGGTTTTCTCTGGGTTCTCCAGTTTCCGCCCACAGTCCAAAGACGTGCAGGTTAGGTTGATTAGTGTCGCCAAATTGCGTGTGTGTGTGCCCTGTGGTGGGTTGGCGCCCTGCCCTGGGTGGCCCTTGCCCTGTGCCCTATGTGTCCTGGGATGGGCTTCAGGCTTCCTGCAACCCTTAACAGGATGAAGCGGTATAGAAGATGACTCACTGACTGTATTTCAATGTAAAATACAGTGTAACGTAAGATACTGTGTATTCTGGCCTATCTACAGTATGTTGCAAAACTAAACATATCCTAAACGTAACTTGGCCTGTAATAATATGCAACAGAAATGTGCCCATGTTGGCTTTTATTGTTGTCAGATCAGTTTTCTAGACATACTGAATTTAAATTAATAAAAAGTAGTCAATTAAACTGTATTACTTATACTTCATAGTAGTTGGAGAGAGGACATTAATTTAACATCAGAAAGAACAGAACAGGAAGCTGTTATGGTTTCAAAGTAAGAAACATCGATACCAAAATGAGTCATTCAAAACTTTGACTTTATAAAAGGTATATTTAAAAGCACATTAATTGATTGACTCCAACTTGCTCCGATGGCTGAGACAGTGAAAGCCATTTACCCTGTGCCTCTTCGTCCTTAATGCCGATACTGAGTTCTAGGCACTCGGTGAGCACGCCGATGACATCATCAGTGGTGAAGTCATCACACTGGCGCATGCCATCGGCAGCCTCCTTCAAGGCTGGGGCAGCAGCGTCCAGCCTGCCGGCCACCCTGTAGCTTTCCCCAGCTCTTTGGTAGCTCTCCACTGCATGTGTCCTGTCCTGTAAAACAGGGGATTATTTAGTCTATCCTGTACTGTTAGACAGAATACCATACCTTTCCACTAGAGGGCACATTCATGTTGATTGCATACTGATAAAAACATTGATGTCTGACAACATAGAACACTGGCTGCAACAGAGAGGGGGCAGCTGCCCCACCAAAAATTTTGATGAAAGGGGGTGGGTTCCCCTCCAATAATTTTGACTGCACTCCTTCCCCCAAGATTCTAAGTTTTCACTTCAAATTCATTTGTATTAATTCTTCAATATCTGCAATTTCCTGTGTAAAGCGCTTTGAGGCACATTGTTGTTAAAGGCGCTATATAAAAATAAATTGAATTGAATTGAAATTGCTGCTGCTGTCACTGCAAAATAAAGTATTTCAGAACTGATTACCTTTTGGTTTCTGTGACTGCTGTTAGAAAGCTGATGTCACTGTCAGCTTTCAGACTTCACTATCGCAGTGAAATCACTGTCACACTTCCAGCCCACCGGAAACTGTTTTAACCACTTCAGTAACTGAGTTAAACTCATGTTTGCCTTATCCAGTTTGTGTTTTGACAACAGCAATTGAATCAGGTTTACAGCCAAGTATGTTTGTCACATACAAGGAATTTGTTCTCTGCATTTAACCCATCCTGCCATCCCGGCAGGAACACATGGCACCCAGGAAGCTAGCTTTCTTTTTTTGTCGTCTTGCTTAAGGACACACTGGGTCCTTGGGATGGGATTTGAACCAGGAAACTTCCACATCCCAGCCTGATGTTTTATCCATTGAACCACCAGGCCGACAAACACCGCTAATTCACACTGACCCAGAGCTTTTTGTTATTATATGATGTTTGTGATTAAAATTAAATTTGTTCTGATTCATTTGAAAGGTTTCAAAATGAAAAAAAGAGACATCTTCAGAGGAACCAATTTAGGGGGAAGCTTCTGCTTGCACCGTTAAGCTTTAACCCATACGTATTTAGCAGATTCCAATACACTTCATTTTATGATGTTTATTTTACCCTGCATGAATTAATTTCCCTGCATCAATAGCACATAAATTTGCATATCTCGCCTTCAAAATATAGGCTAATCTAAAACTTACAAAATTCTGAGTTAGCAGTTTGTAATACATGTAATTTCACATGCAAATACACATCATTAGGCAAAAGAAGAGTAAGCTGAATACAATACAATATGAAACCAGGTGGAGTCTTAACTACAGTTTCTGTAGCTTAAGAAAAAGCCGATTAGTTAAATCCCTACACAAAGCACTTGGTTACAAAGAAACCACCTTTATTGAAAACTGTATTGGAAGAGGAACATGCTGTGAAATATGCATTTGTTTTTTGTGGTGGGACTGACCTGGGTGAGGAGGTAACAGTGGGCCAGTTTCATACAAGCGTCCCCCTCACTGCTGCCTTTCCCCTGGGAGCGGTACAGCTGAGCAGCCTTCAGGTAGTGCTTTGCTGCCCGCGTCGGTTCCTTTAGGCCCTCGTAGGCTGCTCCCAGATTGTACTGAAGGTCCGCCACCCGTTCTCCATTCTCTCCAGGCTGGGCCTGCTTCAGAAACTCCAGCCCCTTCTGGGGCTTTCCATACTCCACATAGGCTGCACCCAGGTTGAACGCACAGGCCTGCTGAACCTTAGTTTCGCTGAGCTAAAGGTGAAGTGAAGCGAGCGTCACTCACAACGATGACAGGCAAGTTCAAGTTTACAGGGAGTGCAAACCTCTTCCATCACTTACCAACAGAGAAGCTTTGAAGGCCTTCTTAAAGTTATCGAGAGCTTCTGTGTAGTCTCCCTGAATCAGAGCATTTTGTCCAGCAGCAGTGAGCTGCTCAATGTCCTCCTGTATCTCAAAGGACTCTGGACCCCTTACCTCCTTCAGCTTGCGTCTGTTTTTCATCTTCCCTGAGGTCATTGTGAGGAGGACATGCATCAGTTGCCATGGCAGTTAAAGCAAGACTGCCTTGCTGAGGAGATCATGAAGAAAACTGAATGAAAGATGGGCTAACTATCATGGTCATACAGGTGTGTGTTTTCAGACACATTTTTTGGTGTATTATATACTAAATTTTGTCAAACTGTTGACTTTTATCTTTTATGACAAAATCAGGAGAGCACCTAGAATCTAAGGAAAACAGAGCTTATGGCCAGCAATGAAATTGTGCGTTTCGCGGAACTTTTGCTATTCGAGGATGGTGTGTGAGATGTGTTTGTGTATTATAACAAGAATGACAATAGGTTTTAAAATTTCTACTCTCAAACTTCAAAGAAAATGATTAACGGGGTTTTTGCACCTTTCCCAGCGCTTGAAAACAGCTTGGTACCTCCTCTACAGGTGCCAATGTTTTGTCACAACCCCACCATCTCTGCCACAAATACTTGCCCTATACTTACGCCTGTGTTTACCGGCTGGCTCTTTTTAATATTTAATCAACTCTGCTGAACTATATACCGTCCAGTCCTCACGCGATTCCTTATTACAGTTTCCTCTTATTACACTGCAGTTTCTACAACGTTTCAGTATACCTTCATAAATCTACAATGTATAGGCAATACAACTCGTAATACTTATGTGTTCGTTAAATTAACGAAAGTATAATTCAGTATCTGCGGTTTGGGATTATTGCTAACATGCTGGCTAGCCAAATGGCCAGTTAGCTGCTTTTACACTTCATATTGTAGCCAATTCCAAATTTCACTTATCGGCCAAACTGTCACATTAAACTGTTTCAATGTCCGTTTAATTGAACGTTTCTCATAGCCAAGTAAATTCAAAGTTACAAATTCGTTAGTCTTAAATTTCAAAATACTTACCACATTGCCTAAGGTAACGTCACGTCCAACATTGCCATCCACTATATTCAGATCACTCGAGCTTGCAAGCAATTACGATAACGGCTTAATATGCCGCTACATTAATATCTTATATATTTTCAACGTTGCTTCATTAAGACAAGTCAAAAACATACTGCCAGCCAGCCATACACACACGTATGGGGTTTCATGCTCACGCAAGTGTGAGGTCAAGTTCACGTTGTTGCCATGGAGCCAGGACGCCATTTACATTTACAAGCTGTCACGTGTCAAAAATCGAACACATTCCGAAGCATGTCGGTTGTCATGCAGACATATTTCCACGCCCCCATTTCCCGAAGAATAAAACAATAAAAAATGAACTCCCTAACCAAGCTGATTTTATTTTACATGCAGTTTTACAATCTCATTTGTGTCCAACCTAAATACCCAACAGAAAGCAATTTCATTTTGAAATCTAAATACGTGAATGAATAACATGAACAAGGATGAAAACTAACAAGTCGTGTGTATGTAAAAAGGCCATAGAGGGGAAGACAGAGAAGAGTGCTTGAAGTGGGAGAAACACGTACAAACGCATTATTTGGTTGTGAGTTGTGTATCACTCAGTTTAAGAAAATTTGTAGAAAACGTAGAAGTTGTTGGTGAATAATCCCACACGAGGAGGGAAGTAATGTGCACCATTTAGACAGATGATTTTCTGGTGTTAAAAACTGTATAAACCCATTATCCAAAAATTTTTATTCCTCATACAACATAATTTATGTTTTTGCAGAATATGATTTTGTTAAATTCATTATCAATTTTAACGTACCCATTGCATTCTAAATTATACTGTATATACCTGAAAACTGGTTTGTCTCTGTTGCTGTTGTTAGATTTGTTTAACAAAAAAAAAAAATCAGAAAATATTTTAACATTACGCATACGTCTTCTCTAAGATAATTAATTATACCTTTTTTCAGTATAATAAGATTTTACATTTAAATAAGCATTTCTAATTATTCATAAACGCAACATCCAATAACATTTTATTTTACAGTTTAGCCTGATTTAACATTGAGCTTTTACAGTATTTATTTGAGTTAATACAGTTTACGTAGTTTTACATGAGATATTCCTTTTGCTGCATAATATGTTTTTATGAATCACTCCAAAAGTCACTAAAATGTATTAGTTACATTGTATTAGTTAATTAGCAGTTAAAAGAAGGGTTGTCGCACCACACCCCCAAAACTATTCTTCCCACAATGCATCTTGCATCGCACGTGGACTCACGAGCTCCCCTCAGCCAACTGGAAGACGGCGGGATATTCAAACTTCATGGAAAGTAAACAGTTCAGCGCTGCAGTGAGGGAGGCAATTGTACGTGTGGTGTTGTGGTTTTGTGGCTTTGGTTAATGCGAAGAGGCGATCGAAACCGTTTCGTTATACTGTACATAGATTACCTGATAACTATTACCGTACATTAGCATCTGTACTAAAACGAAGAGTTAACATTTACCACAGATATCTACTGGTGGAAGATAAACGGGAAGCACAAGTTCCAGATTTAAATACTTGACAACACAAAATGGGAGACTCGGAAGGACATAAACGCTCTGGTTGTGAGTACTTTTATACAAAGTTTCGTACCCTAGAAAACTGAAAATTGTAATATCGGAAGATGATTCAGTATAGTTTAATTTTAAACGTGTTCAGTTGGAAGGATTCTGTAGCGACGATACTGGTCAGGCAGGTACTCAAGTAATTCAGCATTTCCGACGAATAACAGGAGGCTTGTGTTTTTAAAACACGTCACTTTTCTTTAAAAACTGCATGTTTAAGTAATATATTTTTCATATTGATGCATTTAATGTACTAAGTACAATCCAGAAGACAAAAGCAACAGAAAAGGGCTTGACAAGGAAAACAAAAATTAGGGTTTGCTATAACTTGACACACGCTCAGTGTTTTGTATGAATGTGAGGTTTTCTTGTTAAATAAAAAAGCGTTGGAATTTTCGGTGCTTAAAGTTGTTAATTAACCTTAGTTTATTACACCCTAAAGTGCAAACCTCATCAATATCGAATTAACTTACAAATACTAACACAAACGTAATCAGATAATTTACAAATAAAGCGACTGTTCATCAACACGAAAACCAACAACACGGAAAACTAATATTACTCGGTAAATCACTGTTTCCTGTAACCCTCACCTCTACTGAACAGACGAGCGTCTGACAGCGGATGAAATGGACGAGCAGCGCATCCAGAATGTGGCTTATCAGTACCTGTGTCGTCTGGAAGAAGCCAAAAGGTTACTTTTACACCATATCAAATCCACACCTCCATTCGAGCTAATTTGAGGGTCACGGCAAGGTTGTTTTACTTTGCTGTCTACGTGATTTAATGTGTAATTTTCTCTATACGACTTTGATGTTTCTTCACCTTGTTGACGGAGTCTTTGAGGTTGGTGGTGTTTTAGTGGCTGTTGATCGCTTTCTGACAGATGGATGGAGGCATGCCTGCACGAAGACCTGCCGGCTCCCACAGAACTGGAAGAAGGTCTTAGGAACGGCGTGTGGCTGGCCAAACTGGGTCACTGCTTTGCACCTAGCATAGTTCCTCTCAAAAAAATATATGACCTTGACCAGGAGAGATACAAGGTTAGCAGTTTTTTTTTCTGCTTATAATACTGCTTTGTGTATACTAATAATGAATAATTTAATCATTTAGCAGATACTTTTATCCAAAGCAACTTACAACATCTGCTTATTTTCAGTATGAATGAAGGGTGTTGGAGGTACAGCTGTTTTCTGTTTGCTCAATGTCAATTTTCATTAATGTTAATTATAAATAAATTTTTTATAAATTTTTTTTTGTTTGTTTGTTTAATTATTTTTTAGGCAACAGGGCTGCAGTTCCGCCACACAGATAATATCAACCACTGGCGAAACTCAATGGTTGATGTTGGATTGCCAACGGTAATTTGCTAATCAGTGCTAAACATGAGACGCTATCCCCAATCCAAGTTTCATTATAATCTGATAAACCTAATTTTTCTGCCAAACTTTATTATCTGCATCTCTAAAGCTATAACAGCTTTCAGGACATGAGTTTGCCACTCCATAACAGATAAAATTTTGTATTTCCTGTATTTTCTTGTCTAAACTTGCTTAGTTTACTTACAATTACAACAAAGTTTTCCTCCCTAAAACAACCTCCTTTCAGATTTTCTACCCAGAGACCACAGACATCTATGATAGGAAGAACATGCCACGTGCTGTGTATTGCATCCATGCCCTGAGGTTTGTGAGTAATGCATATGTTTGCAGTGGAGGCCCAGTGTACAATCTCCATACAAGTATTGCTAAATGCTAATTGGCCTGCTCTGGTCTCAATATTTCATGTAATGTATTTGACATTGACTTTAAAATTGAATTTAACCCTTGAAACGTGAATGGCATGAGACTTCTGTCTGCTGTAATGCAGTTTAATTTAATATTTTCTTAGAGGATTAACTATTTTATCATGTTTACACTGATGTTATTTTACACATCTTTGCCTTGTAGCCTCTACCTGTTCCGTTTAGGGCTGGCTCCTCCAATCCATGACCTGTGTGGCAAGGTTAAATTTACAGGTAATTCAACGGTATGGCTTTAGCACTACTGTATTGTGTTAGAATCTGAACGAGGCTTTGACATGAGCCCACGTATCTCTCAGAGGAGGAGATCAACAATATGAAGAGGGAGCTGGACAAATACGGCATCCAGATGCCGGCCTTCAGCAAGATCGGGGGTATCTTGGCCACTGAGCTGTCAGTGGATGAGGCTGCAGGTAGGCAGAAAGGTCACTGGATTAAACTTTCAAGTGCGTGTAAAAGTATACCTGCTTTTAGGCACGTGTGATGTTTCTGCTGTAAAAGAGAATAACAGGTAAAGGACAAATTTTGTATTTCGTGAAATGCATATAATTTTTAAATTATTTGCCCACCCCAAGTGTCTTCTTTAAATACATCAATTCCTTTTTAGATCACCATTGTTTAATAAATTTTATGAAGGTGTCTTAACTGTTCCTGCTTGCTTAAATAGGCTTATTTAGACATGTGAGTGGTCTGGTTTTTAAGAGAAGGTCAGGTGGAATTTGTTGGCCTGCAGCCAAGTGAAAGTGAAACTGCTGTGTCCAGTGCATGCAGCGGTGATAGCCATCAACGAGGCTGTGGAGCGGGGCTTTGTCGAAGCCACTGCCCGGGCTCTGCGCAACCCAAACGCCATGCTGGCAGACCTGCAGGAGCACCTCATGCCCGTGTACCAGGAGATGCTGCGCCAAGCACGGGCCCAAAAGGCCGCCAGTGCCCACACCAAGGTCAGCATGGCAGGGATTATAATGGCTGCACATAGCCCCTGTCTTGATGGTTTTTTTTTTTTTTATTATTTGAATGGCTTCAGGTGACAGTTATGGGTTTTTAACGCAGTGGAAGACTGCTAATCTGAAATGTTGGAAAAACAGTCACACATTGGTTACAGAAAACAGACCATGGGTGTGACATGATTAACAGTCTGTACATATTTAAGGATTTATGCTTTTCCTCATTGATGATTTTTGTTGGAAAAACTTTGTTCATAGAAACTCTATGAACATGAGTGTCTGCACATGTTGATATTTTGTTCTCTCTTAGCTTAATGGCCCAGAGAAGGACATATATGAAGAGTATCTCACCCAGAAGGAGATCCAAGAGAACATAAGTAAAGTCAATGGTATGTTTTGATTGTTTTGCATTTCACTGAAGAATGTAAGTATTTTTGAATACTTTGGGCTTCCATAACTAGAAGCAATATTAGTCCTTATTACATTGTATTTGTGGCAGGGAGCAAGAGTTTCTGAATTTCGTTTAATGCTTAAATTTGCAAACATGTTTAGCTGTGATAATAGTAACATCCTTTTGTTAGCTGGAGTGAGTGGGAAAATTAAAAATACAAAAAAAAATAAATAAAGTGAGTGGTAACATTGGTCATTGTTCTGAATGATGTTTCATATCATGTTAATTCATGTCAGTTGGACTTGTTTCTTGATAGGAATGTTTTGCTGCTTATGCAAGTAGCTTCTTCAGCCTGAGGAAGCTGGTTGATAAGCAACATAACACTCCTATCAAGAAGATAGAAGTCCAGTTGGCATGATTCAGCTTCTAGACAGCTCCACCTGGATGACTGATAATCTTGATCTATATATCAGGATACTTCAGTCAGAAAAATGGAAAATTTTGTGGAACTGTATGTCAAGTGTAAAAGTAAACAGGATGAATAAACTTCATTGCTGGCAGATTACTGGTAGCTTTGTCTCAGCATACGAGAGTACTGTGTCCCTGTTTAGTATTACCCGTCACACAGCAGTCTTTAGTCAGTGTCCCTGTGTACAGTTGCTATTTGATGGCGTGTGTGCACTCCTGCCATTATGTGTGACTGTTGGTGTGTGGGTGCTCTTCTGCCATTCTGTCCTCTCGTGTGTGTGTGTGTGCGCACATACTCTTGCTGCTCTGAGTGACTGGTGCCATGTGCGCTCCGCAGTGCGTGCAGCAGTGGAGCGTGTGGACGAAGCCCTGGAGTGCGGGGACCCCCTGGCCTTGTTGTCAGCCCTGCAGGCTTCATGCCTGGCTCTGCGGGGGCTGCACAGGGAACACGCTTCCTGGTACCTGGACCAGTTGGTCACTGACCGTGAGCAGAAAGCCCTGGTAAGAGGGATTTGACACTTTGCCAAGTGAATACCTGCCTGGCCACTTCTCATTTTCCTTTCACTAAGCACTAATTGTAATCAGCCATCTGTTCTTGGGTGTTTTATGTAAATAATGTTAATGCACATGAAATAAAGGGGTGAATTAATAGGAAGCCATTGGTACATGTAACCAGAATGTAAATTGAGTTGATTTTGTGGTTAGGATGCAGACCGTTTTGTCTGGACAGCAAAACAGCACATGATGTGTTTTGACATTTAAAAACCTCGGCATTGATGTGATGTGGGCTGTGTCAGGATCTGGGCTGTGTGGACCCTCTGGATCAGGACGAGCTGCAGGAGGGAGTTTCCATGGCCAATGAGGAAGCTCTGCGTTGCCAGTCCAGTCAGTACCCTATGAATTACATTCCATGTTCTTTAGATCTGCTCTTGTGATTGGTGAAATTTGTAATGATTCCACATCAATGACAGATGATTTGCTTCTCAGCTGCACTTGTGCATCTGACAAATGTGTGTTCTTGCCTTGTTTCCAAGTTATTTGGATTTGCTGCCATTTAGGTGCTGCTGCCAGCCATAATTCCTGTACAAGGATGATCTAGTGTTTTGCAGATTAAATAAACTGCACAAGACTGTGGTCCTGAGACAGCTGGTGTGTGTGCTGGTAACATGCCCTGTCTGTGTGTGTTTGTATGTACAGTGGAGCGAGCCGTTAAAGCAATTATCGAAGCCTTACAGCGGGGTGATGCCAGGCACACAGTTCGAGCTTTGATGAACCCAGATGCCCAGCTCCCAGATGTATATCCCTTCGCCGCGGAGCTGTACCAGCAAGAACTGAGTCTGCTGCAGAAACAGAGTCCTCAGGTGCGTGTTCACTGTTTCATATGTACACAGGCATGGCGTCCACAGGACTATTACTTCACTCCCTGACTGTCCACAGCACGTCTGTGTGTTTATATATAATGTGTATATAATTTTTGTTTTTTTTTTTTCTTGTCATACTGAAGCAAATGCCACAACATTTTCCCACATAAACATGGTTTAATTTGTTAGAAAAGGAAAAAAAATGACATCAGACTAAAAAGAGTGACCTTGAATGCTGACCTTTGTGCTAGTAATGGTGGTGTAGACCATGATGGCTGAGGATGAGGGTCAGGCCACATAAGGAAGAGAAGGTATCTCAGAAGCAGGACAAACAGGAGTGTGATTCAAACAAGGATCACAGAGCAACCTAGACCGTGACATTTTAAAACAAATACGCAAATTCTGCTGCTCTTCATTCTCAGAAACTTTGGCCCATGGGCAGTTTTCAACACAATAGGTCATCTACTTAAAGGGTTACAAGCCAGGTACCAATGTAGCTGTTTATGTGCTGGCATTAGACAGGACATGGGTCTGAATACGGGGAGTGTTGGCAGCATTGTCTGTGTGTTGGTCCTGAAGGGGGCGCTGCAGCAGGAGGAGCTCTTTGTGGCCGTGGAGATGCTCTCTGCAGTGGCTCTCATTAACCAGGCACTGGAGGTGCAGGACTTTGGCGCCTTTTCTTCTCGACTCGTGAGCCCAGCAGCAGGATTGGGCGACATCGAGGACAGCTTGTTCCAGAGGTGAGCTTTAGCTGCTGCCTCCCAGCTAATGAATTACTCATGACACAAATGGTGAATAATTAAATTTGCCTGTCATTTTACACCCTGTTCTAATGCAGGGTCAAGTGCTTGAGCTGCTGTAAGATGACGCATTAGGATCATTTTGCTATATTAATTTTGGTTAATGTGGAAGCTGATAACACGGCAAAAATCGCTCGCTTAAATTGACAGGAGTGGACATGGTGTCCTTATAACAGCATCCTTTGGCCTTGCTCATATTTAGTAACAGCAGTGTTTGCATAAGCAACGTTTTGTTGCAGTAAGTCAGCTCAGTTACCCACTTCGTACACAACTGTCCCTTTTTGTTTCCTACTGTGCTTGCATGTTCTCCTAGGTACTTTGAGGAGCTCTGTACGCTGAAGAGATGCGCAGGGAGGGCATTGCTGACATGGAACGAGCTACAGGGTGGAGTTAATGCTGTCAACGCTTCAGTGCAGGAGGAGCATGACCGTACGTACAGTGAGACGCCTTCTTATGAGCCTCAGCTGACTGATCTAGGTGTCTAGAGCTGCTGCCTTTAGTCTAACACTACCCTTCCTTTTTGGAGGTATGTGACTATGGCAAGAAAATGGGTTGACAGTATACAGAGGGTCCCCGAGTTACGATGGTTCGACTTACGCCTTTTCGATCTTATGGTGATAGTGATGCAACAAAATTGAAAAAACATTTAAAGTTTTGCACAGCAGGCAAACGTAGCAACGTATGCAGTACAATACGTTGGGATGCTGTTGGGATGTGCGCATCTCCTGCCTGGTGAGATGCCTCGCTCTCGCCAATGATCGACAGAGTTCGGTTGTCTTTGTGTTAGAGCACACACACACACACTTTTTTTTAATAGACCATGTATTTATTTTGTCTCGACTTATGATATTTTCAAGTTACAATGGAGTCATCAGAACGCATCTCCGTCGAAATTCAGGGACCACCTGTACTTTTATTTATGTAGCATTAATTTGTAGCTTAAAGTCTTTAGGTTTGGGGGGAAAACTTTTTACCACCTACAGTTTAAAACAAATTTTAAACTATTACTCTTTACAAAAAGGGGCATACGCATGCATTTAGTGTGAATAATATAATTATAGATGTTCAGAGTTTTTTTTTAGATTTATTAATCCCATCCCCTGAGGGGAGCAGTGGGCTGCTAGCCACATGCAGCACCCTGGGAGCTAGCACTGAGTGTCCTGCTCAAGGACACTCCTGGCTGTGCTGGCATTTGAACTGGGAGACTTCAATATCCCAGTCTGATGTTTTACCCATTGAGCCACCAGGCCACCCAGTTGTAACCGCTTTACTTTTTTGCATTGGAACCATCACTTTTTTCCCCACAGAGATCCTGACCATCGGGTTAATCAACCAGGCCCTATGTCACAACCGTCCCCAGGATACCTTGGCAGCTCTTCTGCTGCCCTCCAGTGGTTTGGAGGAGGTACACCCTGTCAATGCCAGGCGTTACCATGATGTGCTGACTCGTGCCAAGAAGCGCAAAGCAGAGGTACTGTAGTTGAACACCGTATAAGAGCTTTTAACTGGAGCTGTGGGTGGAGAACAGTGCACACACGCATCTTTTATTCTGTTTTCACCCTTTTCTAGAGTGATCTCTAGGCTTCAATACCTTTATTGAGTCTTGTGATGTTGGCTATTGTTTGGACGGCTTTTCTTGATGACTTTGTGTGTCTGTAGGAGAGCGGTGACCCCGGAGCAGAACTCTGGTTGGCTGATATCCAGGGGGGAGTCAGGAGGGCCAACCAGGACACTCAGGCTGCACTGAAGAGTGAGTCACAGCCAGTGTTAATGTTGTTCATGAAAATAACAGTACCATAAAACATTAAAAAATGTGACTTTGCAATCTTTTGTTATAGTTTTTGTCAGCAACATAGGTTTTGACAAAAAATAACAAAATGTTGAAAAGATTTTGTCACTTGAAAATAAATGTGGGAAGACTTTGTGTTGGTCTGTCTGTGTGCTTCTCCCAGTGGCCTTGGGCATAGCAGCAGTTAACCAGGCAGTGAAAGAGGGCAAAGCATCTCAGACATTGCGAGTGCTTCGTCTGCCAGAGGTGGCGCTGCGGAGCGTGGTGGCTGATTGTGCTGCAGGATATCAGGCTGAGCTGTCTGCCCTGCTGAGAGCCAAAGCCATGGAGGGTAAGGATCTTGACCATCTGTTGTGTTGAGCCCCCCTCCAGCCCTTAGAGACAAACCACAGATTAGATCCACTAACAACCTGTATGACTTACGACCGTTTGGAAATAAACGTTATTGATGATCATCTTAAGTACAGTCGTGGCTGTCTGTTGTAAAGCCTCATTGCGCTGTCACAGCACTGCCCATATGACAACAGTGCCGTGAAGCTGCACCAGTGTCCTTACTTTGTTTCCACAATACAGTTCTGTTTACAAGTGAGCTTTTCACAAACTAATAAATTTGTTAAATATATTTACATCTCTTTCTATCACCTACTGACATTAAACAGTACTGTGTTGTAGTGTACACATAGTGTATATGTGCAGGCTGTGCTACAGTACCATGTACTGCTATGCAGGGTGAAGATTCATTTATGTCTGACTTTACATCTGTTCCACGGAATGGACCCCTGATTCTACCGGTACTTTGTCCTTACAGACCAAAACTTTATATCAAATCACAAAATATCATATTTTCTATACTGACTAAGTACTATTGATAATTCTCCATTTGCATTGCTGTGGTTTCCTGCTGCTGAACGTTTGTTTTTTGACTGTGTGCTCTTGCACATGCCCAGTATGTTACATGCTGTTATCTGTAGCAGGTGTTTTTTAATTAAGCTTCTTATGCCTTAAGTAGCAGAACAGGAGATAATATAGTGGACATTTTTTTTTCTTGGCTGCACATCTATGCTCCAACAATCAAACCATGTCCAAACAACCAGTGTAATGTTTGCACCATTTACGGAGGATTACTTTAACCTCTGGGTTCAAGACTGGCTTCTATGTGTATTAACCTGTTGGCTGGATTTACATATGAGGTTATGATGGTGAAGGACTTTTTCCAAGCCCTTTGTCTCCCATGTGCTCTTATATTTTATAAATGCTTTCATCTGACATTTAGAATGTAACAACAGTATATGAAGTGATTTACATTTTATTTCAAGATCATGCCAAGTAGATCTTAAATTCAGTAGTCTCAGTTCTAAGTTCTAATTTAATCAAACCTGAAGGGTTCAGCACTTTTCTGTTCTTTGTGTAGGTGACAGCCACAGCCCCTGGGTCAGACACAAGATGCATGATGGATACTGGTACTACTTCCACTTGCAGAAGCTTGAGGGCACATGGGACAGACCACAGGGCTTTGTGCAGAATGGCCAGTTCCTGGTGCATGATGAAATTCAGGTGACTGTACTCCGAGTCTGACACCATGGTACTGAGTTAGCTGGGCAGAGTTCTGGTGTACGCTTCTCTCCCCCCCCCCCCACCCACTGTCAATATGCAGCATGTGACCTGCAAGTCTACTGACTTTTCAGATTTATCTTTGGATTGCCATGGCAATGGTCAGGAAAGTAGATTTGTGTACCACATTTGCACTATAACCAATGGAACCTCCCTCAGGGATAGAATAGTGCAGGTTTGTGGTAACTCTCAGATCTTCACGTAATTATTTCAGAATGTCACCTCTGTGGGTTGTTCAACCATCTGTTAGGTGGTAATGAAGTACATTTAAAATCCCTATTGAAGTTCTACCCTTAGGATTGAATACTCTTGCTATGAACATTTTAAGATGATAGTATAATTCCTTAGAGCTAGGATAGGATGCTGCTGTTTTGTGGTAAAATAGATGGTGGTGGTCTTTTGCATATATAACTATAAATATTGATTATATTCACATTACCCTTACTGACAAAAGGGACGCACAAGTTTAAAGCCACAAAATTGCCACTCCATTTTAGAATGGTGGTGTGTGAACGTGGAGCAGATAAACGTGTCCCCATAACGTTATAAAATAATCCAGAGTAAATGGCACACAAAGCCAGGCAAGTCGTCACCCTTCCCTGGGGCCCTTGCAGACGGTGCTGTCCAGTGTGACGGCAGCCCACAGCCGCGAGCTCAAGTGGAAGAGCATCGAGCCCATGGTGGTGCAGCTCCAGGCCCGCGTGCGAGGCTTCCTGGTGAGGCAGAAACTCGGCACTCGACTGCACTTCCTGAACACTCAGCTACCTGCCATCATCACCATACAGGTGAGCCTAACTGTGCTTGGCTTCTCAGACCTGAAGGTGCGGTATCAATTCTGATAAACAATAATATTCAAAGGCAGCGTGTCATGAAGCAGTGGAGTTATTAGTATCTGATCAGAGACGTGGTCAGTATGTAACAGTATAGCCCAACTGCCGTGCCACTAACTCCCTCCGTTACCCCTACTGTACGTTCTCCTTTTGGCTTTTTTAAGATTCACAGTTTACCATGTCTGTAGATACTGTTTCCATCTCATCAGTTCCCGTTTTCTGTCTCTGGGTAGGAAGGGGAGCAGACTCGGTCAGCTCAAACCAGTTCTGTGGTTTTCAAAGCTTGAGCTGATTGTAACTCATCATACAGTATCTTGCAATAATCTTAACAACAATCCCAAAATGCATCATGTTGGTCCTAAACTACGCTTATTCTATAGCATATTACTGCTAGTATCATTTCACAACATCATTTGCTTATAAATTTCTTTCATAGCCTTCTCTCCTTCTTTCCTTTTCATCTTTTCGATTGTGTCCTTTTCAGTCTGTAACAGCAAATCACTTCCACTAATGGCTTTCCTTTTTGTCATCATATCTTAATTCCTCACTTGCATTATTGTAGCCCAAAGCACTGGCTGTCCATGATGTGTGCTTTAAATTGTGCAAGAAATGTGACCAGGTAATATACTGCACCCTGCCGGCCTTCTTGACTGCAGTTCACTCCCTGTAATTGTTTTCTGTGTGTTCCAGTCCCACTGGAGGAGATGCAGGCAGCAGCATGCTTACAGAGCCAGAATGCAGTACCTCTATAGCAACTGGAGAGCAGTCATCAAGGTACAGACAAGGGCTGCTCGCTCACAGAAATGTAAACCCTGCAGCTGCACTCCACTCTACCCTCTAGTGATGTTTATTATTATTATTATTAATTTCTGCTATACTGAAGGTGCAAACCAATGAATATTTTTAAATGTAAGACTGTCAAATAGCCACATGTAAATATGAGCGTGGCAGAACGTGAGAAACGCCTCCTGAATTGGCGGCGTTGAGTGAGGAACCTGAACTTGTTTGTCCTGCAGATTCAGGCCTGGGTTAGGATGTGGCTGGCCCGCAGGAGGTACAGAGCCAGGCTGAGACACTTCAGGAGACATGTGAGTGCATGGCTCTGACTGTGTGCATACCTACAGAACTGTAATTGTGCTGCTATTGTTTCTCCTGCTGGAATGTTTGTTTACTTATATATTTTGGCCACAGGTGAATGCCATTATAAAGATTCAGGCATTTTTCAGAGCTAATAAGGCTCGTGAGGATTACCGAATGCTGGGTAAGTTGTCATTGTAGGTATACGGAACATCCAGGTGGAACTGTTTGTGTCCACCTCCCTTGCGCTTTACTCCTTTAATAACCTGACATCTCCCACCTCCTACAGTCCACTCTCGCACGCCCACCCTCTCAGTGGTGCGCAAGTTTGCCCACCTGCTGGAGCTGGGCGACAGCGATATCCGCCAGGAGGGGGAGCTGCTGCGCCTGCGCGAGGAAGTGGTGCGCACCATCCGCTCCAACCGGCAGCTCGAGGCCGACCTCGGCCTCATGGACCTAAAGATCGGCTTGCTGGTCCGGAACCGGATCACCATACAGGTCTCTTGCCATCCCCCCTGCCTCCCCCCTCCCCACACGCCTGAAGTGAGACAGAATCTGTCATGCTTTGTTTTTGTTTATGTAATGTAATTTTTTGAGATGGATGTCCACACACAAGCTTTGAATGAGGCTTTTAAATATAGCCCTTTGTTAACTCAGGAAGTGGTTTCTCACTACAAGAAGCTCACTAAGAAGAACAAAGAGCAGCTGTCGGACATGATGGCCCTAGACAAGCAAAAGGGTCTCAAATCCCTGAGCAAGGAGAAAAGGGAGAAGCTGGATGCTTATCAGCACCTCTTCTACCTGCTACAGGTTTGGCCCTTCACGTGACAGAACTGACGTTAAAATGCCTGTTGCTGTCTGAGGTATCTGACTTTATGACTGCTGTCTGATTAGACACAGCCCCTGTACCTGGCCCAGCTGATCTTCCTCATGCCCCAGAACAAATCAACACATTTCATGGAGACCGTCATCTTCACCCTTTTCAACTACGGCTCTGACTGCAGGGAGGCCTATCTGCTTCTACAGCTCTTCACTGCAGCCCTGCGCCATGAGATCAAGTCAGTGTAGATGCCCGCGCACACTCACACACTCACTCACACACACACACACCCACCCACTCACTCCTTCAAACTTGGAAATCTTTGTCTATGGTGATTGAAGGTTGATTTGCATGTCAAAGATGTATTTGTACCTACTGGGAAACCGATTCCTAGGAAATTATTTTTGAACGGATTATTACATTTGAAATACCCACTAAACCAGACAACTGTAACCTTGTGGCCGGTCACGTGTTATCCAGTATCCATGTAACTAGGTTTACATTGCTACATGCTAACAGGTAGCTGTTTGCTAAGTGCTTCACTTAACTATCATATAGATGCACCTCCATACCACATGCATCGGCTGAAGGTCTCTTAAAGAAATAACACATCTGAGTGTATTAAATTCTTACTGAAAATTTGCGATTTTCTGTGACTGTTCATTTCCACCAGTTAGGTTGTGGGCTGGGTTACAGAGGCTGGTTGACAAACTCGGAAATCTGTGTATTGGGTTGATTATTTAATGTCATTGATGACCGTTGTAACTTAGTGTAGAGTTTGGCAATCAGCAAGTGAATTAAAGCTAGGCTAGCTGGTGAATCATTTTGTACTAAGCTCTGTGTATCCACTTGTACAATGTCACCAGTGCAACACTGTGTAATGCAAGGCTGGATAATTTTATCCAGTAAACCGATCATATCCACTTAAATGAACACATTTTACATTCAGGTCAATGGCAGAGAAAGTGTGTGTAGACATGTTATCCATATAAGCAAATTGTCTACTTAACTGGATCGTTCTGTACCTCTGCGACAGTTATATTTTTTGCCAGTCATTTTTTTTCTCCGACCCACAGAAAAGTGGACTTCATTAAGAGTTATAAACAGCAGATTTATGAAATCTTTTCTGTTTTGTGTATAATTATCCCTTTACTTTAGAATGAAGGTGGACCAGCCTCAGGAGCTCGTCATGGGAAACCCAACGGTTATCAAAATGCTCGTGAGTTTCTACCGCCATGCCCGAGGTCAAAATGCCCTCCGGGACATCCTGGGGCCTGCCATACGAGATGTGCTGCAGGATCGCACAATCAGCATCCGCACCGACCCAGTCGAGATCTACAAAACCTGGATCAACCAGATGGAGTCCCAGACCGGCCACAAGAGGTCAGCAAAGAGGCTGCATGCAGCTATGGCAAAATTCGAATGCATGAAATAAACCCATTGTTTGTAAGCAGCTGAACAAAGTGAATGACTTGGCCTGAACACATTTCGTGTGCAGCTCACTGCCCTATGATGTGACTACTGAGGAAGCGCTCAGCCACCCTGAGGTTCAGCGGCGGCTGGACATCGCCTTCGTCAACCTGAAGGCACTGACTGACCGTGTGCTCAACGCCATCACCTCCAACTTGCACAAGCTGCCGTAAGAGGATTCTGTTCTTCATACCAGTTAACTCGACTGCCATTAAAGCGTCCTCCCTGGCAACACCTAATGTAACATTAAAACAGTGGCAGCTGTCATCGAGACATTAGCATTTAAGCAGACTGATCTCATTTAATTCATGGGTCTAAATTCATATCTGGGGAAGGCCACTCCTAAGAAAAGTGATAAAAGAAAGTGTGTGAGTGTGGAATATAATTCTACTTTTCTTGTGTTTAGATATGGAATTCGATATACTGCAAAGGTCCTGAGGGAGGCACTGCAGGAAAAGTTTCCTCATGCTAGTGAGGCTGATCTGTACAAGGTACCAAACTGTCTCTATCAGATTCATTTCTCTGCCATTCTGATCATTCCAGCTTATTTACTTTGTTTCGACACTGAAATGTGCCAGATTGCATT
>JABJVR010046941.1:0-16146 GCA_025773905.1 Chitala chitala
GTGTGTGTGTGTGTGTGTGTGTGTGTGTGTGTGTGTGTGTGTGTGTGTGTGTGTGTGTGTGTGCGTGTGTGCGTGTGTTTGTAAGGTGGTGGTGTATAGTTAAGAAATGATGAGATGTGATTGTTTGCTTTACTTTCCTCTCTGAAAAATTGCTATAAGGAGCTGAAAAACAGTCTCAGAAGGTTCAAAGAAAAATAAATTCCTTTTGTGTCACTGCAGGATTGTGACGACATTACAGTAAAATTAGTATAAACTCCCAACTGCTGCATTTACCAGCCTCCATGAATCAGATCTGTTATTTTTCATTTTACCTGGTAATCTGTTTTTGTTGTTTTAATAGCAGTATATGGAGAACTAAAATGGTTTACTGAATGATAAAAAATAAATGAAATATCATGTATTTCACCTGAGAAATGTAAAAATACAACTTTGAGCATTAAAATTTTCCTAGGGGAGCAGAAGTATGCAATGTAATTCTAACCAGCTTGTCAGCGCATGACTTGCCCGTCCAATCCTAAGACTTCCTCCTCTGTTTCTGGTAGCACCTGAGCTCCAGGCGGCTGTTTTGATCATAAGGAAGTTTTTGTTACTGGTGAGAATCAGTGTTAGGAGCTATTTCACAGTCAAGACAGCTGCTAAATTGGGTGCGGTGACAAAAATTAATTCAACCAGGAAGAAAAAAAAGGAGACAAGGCAGCTTTTTCCCTTACCTAAAAACCAAATCCTTTTTCTCATAGCAAAGCTCTTTCAGCTGAGCCTGGATCTTTTTGGACTGTAGGGAGAAGATAAGGAAATATGTGTTAGAACATTTAAATACAGAAATTGCTGTTAGATCACGCAGTGCGGCCATAATGGATGGCTTCATTGTTGGGCTTCTCTGAGCAGGGCTTCGGCTCACAGGAGATGCTGTCGCACTCTGAGGAGTGACACGCTGCCTCCAGTTTTAGGAGAGAGATGGGGAACACGATGAGGGGGCCGTCACAGGCCTGCTCCCTGCCTGCTGAAGACACATCTCCAGCATGTACCTCGCACAGTCCACAAACCCTTATACATTTGTTTAGGTACAGACACACACACACACACACACACACACACACACACACACTCAACCCATATATGCATGTCCCCATGCCATTTCTGCTGCCTGTGGTAATACAAATATATATATTTTAAACACAAACTCAAAAACAGGTGAAATCATATTACAGCAAGTCTGTTTTATATAAGATGTGGTCTGTATAATTCATTTTACAAAGTTATATTTTCTGGCACTTTTGCAGAGTCCAGTGTTCACTAGTTTTGGTTTCAAATTTAAAGACATTTTCCCCAGAAAAACAGCGGAGCCTGTGCAGACATGCCCACATATAGGAGTGCTGTTGCCGACTCTGTTACTCAGACTCCATCATGGCTGACACCTCCAGACACTCATTAGCAGGGTGGTATGGAATGAGGGGTGATGGAACCCCTGATGGAACCCCTCCCCTGCAAGCCCTCATATAACTCTATACATTCTGAATGGCTGGATTTATTTTTCACATATTTGCTCTGTTCCCCAGAATAGTTCACCAAATAAATTTGCGTGTACTACCAAACAGTAAACATTCTGCCTTGAATAAAATACACATATAAATTCAACAATTGTATCAACATCATGTTAATATCGTGGTCTAATTAGCACATGTGAATGTCCTTTATTGAAATCATCACTGCCTCTACCTCTTCATTTACAAGTTAAAGTCATCTTTACTACATCCTCACACGAAAAAAATTTTTGTCTAGTAACAGATTTGCTTTTGTTCTTTTACACTATTACAAATGTGTGAAACAATATGTCTTTTCAATATTTTATATAATTTGCACTATTCAATACTCAGAATCATTCAATAGCAGTTGTAATGTCATACATAACAACTGACTAATTACATTAAACATTTTTGTCTTGGTTTGTTAGGAATTCATAAGGAAGGATGAATTTCTCAGAAAGATAATATCTTGAAAAATGAAACTGTAATTAAAACACGAGTGAATGTGTCCTATATCAAATCAACGTTTTTGACAGTGAAGCCTTTCTGCCATTGAATTTTATTTTCATATTTTGCACAGAGGAAGGTTGTTAGCTTTGCAGTAATGCAGGCCTTGTGCATCCTATGGTCATTAACCCTCATCTGTGTTGACTTTGAACATAGAACAGGCTATGTTCCTCTGTGCTGCTGCAGAAATTGACTGGCAGGAAGTCTTTTTGCAGCTGACCCAAAAGCTTGGCCCACCTCAGTCCACAGACCTGTTACAGAGATTCCAGTCAAGGCAGAGAAGGTTTGCATGTCATGCATCTTTGTTCTGTTCATGTGGGTCCTTGAAGTGGATCACAGTTACTTACTGAATGACAAACATGTATTGAAAACTCAAAATAGTTGAACTCAGTCTGAGAAAGTTCACTTTACCCATTTGACTTGTGCATGCTCAAGTTGATTGTAAAGGACCTTTAATTAGATGTTAAATTATGTATTAAATTAAGAGTTCAAAGTGTCATTGTAATGGATGTTAGTGTATGACAACTTGGACAAGAGAACTGAAGTGTTCTCACTGTTTTACTGGCTCTAAACCAAAGAAAAGACCTAATTTAAAACTTATTGATTGAGTGGAATTAGTTAGGATTTGTGGTAACTGTGAAGAAGATGGCTCTTTTCTATAAGTCTTTATGCATTTATTTGTTGCTTTTCTGTATCTCTCCATTGCCAGCACTAAAATAGAACAGTAAGGTTTTATTTATTAACATGTATTTCCGAGTAGAATAGAAAATGTGCAGTCAGTGTTTGAGTACACCTGCTTAAAGCCAAGGTTTTCATGAATTTCAGTACTTTAAACTGCACACGTCTATAAATGCATAATGATACAATGTTATATAATGTGTAGTTATATAATACATCAAATATTATGAAATATCAAGTAAACCTGGACTTTAGAAAGTATACTAATCAGGATATTGGACAAAACCCAGCTATTCTCTCATCACAGTTGGGAAACAGGCAAGAAATATCTTTTAAAAATGGTCTCTGAAATAAAGTCTATATACTGCAATAGAACCAACAAGTGCTTTCCCCAAACAAGCGTCTTTAAACAGTCTGCTGGTGTATAAACACCATGCTCCTACTATACTACTGGAGCCAAGGTCAGTGTTGGCATGCACTACTTGTCAAAAGTTTGGGTAGGTTTTCTGAAACCCAGGTTTATTTAATTATATTTTATGAATTGTTAAATACAGATATTGTATCACAAAATTACGTGTTTATAGATAATCATATACAGTTGAAATAAGAGAAAACATCCAGAACATACAGGAAATGTCCTGTTTTTTATTATTCCTGCAATATAACATGGAAAATCAGCCATGAGTATTAACTATTTTTGTGTGAGATTTTTCTTCATTCCATACATGCAACCTGAAGACTTGCTTGTGTTACTAAGCTATCTATCAAACTGCTTTCACAATCTGCTGAACAGTTGTGTGCTCATTGATTTCTGTCTGTCCTCATAACTAGCTACATCACAGTACGTAGACTGGGTTAACAAGGCCAATATGGTGGATTGCTGTGCTGCTGACATTGTAGAGAGTATCTGCCTGGCTTCCCCTGAACCGTCAGTAGCACTATACCACTCTACTGTGCACAGTGAGGGAAGGTGTTGGTGCCTGTCTTGTTGTATGGCTTCGAGGTGCATGTCACACACAAAGGTAGCCTTCTTCCTATGCTTGTTGTACTACACTAAGTATTACTCTGAACAGGTCTCTTGCCTGTGTGTTACATCATCTTCAGTATGTTTCTCATGCTTCGTGTGTGTCAATGCACACTGACTCACCCTGACTGGTACTGTATATACCTTGATATAAAATATTTAGTATTTTCAGTTGATGATTGTGAAACTTGGAGGCATGGTGGCTCAGCAGGTAATGTAGATGCTGTGGGTTGTGGGCTCGAATCCTGATTTTGGTACTACCGTGTGGACCTTGCACATTTCTTATTTTCTAAGCACTCCAGTTTCTTCCCACAATCCAAAGAAATGTGGGTCATATGATCGGGAAACACTGGTGCTTGGTGTAAGCTCCGCATTTTACCTTGTCCAAAGAACTCCAAAGAAAATTAATGTTCCATTAATAAAAATCCATGTGACTAAAAACGTCTCATCCTCAAAGGAAAAATGTCATTGACTCAAGACCAATTATTAGCTTTCCCTTAAAATCCATTAACATATCTTGAAAAAAAATGTTAATTTCATGTGTCATGTGACCTATGGATAAATAAAGGTATATAACATATTAAAACCCCAAGCTGCACATCGTTATTTGTAGCCAACTATGAGCGATTCCATGGGCCATATATATATATATAATATTATATATAGATTTATATTTTATTATTGTATATAGTTTTTTCTATAAGATTTTCTTGGCAAGTTTTTTACAGGGTTGGTCACCTGGGCTTGGGACAGCCATGTAAAGTTCACATGGCTGGATTAGGTTACATAAACATAAGGAATATGAAAATGCTTGCAGGACAATGAAAGCTTACAAGAGCCAGAAGCCAGAAGGTTTCACAATCAGTGCTAACACTATATGTAGCCGAGTCACCGTCACACAGTCTGGTGAGGAGATGATGGATGAACACATGTGGAATGTGATCTTCTTAAATAAACAACCAGAAGAAACCATGACTGAACACTGCTGTATGAAACTGATATATTGCACATTCAAGCTATATTCTTTCTCAAAATGCTAATCACAGCACCTGTAGAAGCTGAAAATGACTGGTGAGAAGCAGAACTGTGGCGTCCTGTCTGCTATAACAAAAATACTGCATGCTAACAAAAGGAACAGCATGGAGCGGTGATTGCCTGTCAAATCAAACAACTTTCACATTTTGTTAACCAGCAAAGTTAGAGCAGATCATGGGTCACAGGTTGATGGCTGTCGTGGCCGTTATTTGTAGTCTTTTTGAACTCGATTGAAGCAAGATTTCCATGACATCTAATTTGCCAATGTCCTCGGTAACCATAAACTGCACTGGCACACGTGGATTTCATGTACGAGTGACAAGGTGACTGTTAAGCAAGTAATAGGAACACAAGGTGTTTTTGTTGTTTCTGTGTTTTACCATGCTTCAAGAGAGAAATGCTAGATCTAATTAACACGTACGTCCCACAAATGTAACACAAAGCTAATGCATTTAGAACAGGTGGTTTTATCTGTGAACACCTGTGTATTGTATATGTTGATTTTCCGAGTAGGAAACAAGGCAATCTAGTTCGATAGCCTCTAAATGTTTGGAGCTGGATTGAAGTCCAAAGTTCTTTAAAGATACCAAGCAGCACCATTAAAACCTATTCATTTTTGTGAGTCTTCAACCAATATCTAAATCTTTGAATTCGGTTGAAAACTCAGATCTTCAATACATTGCTAACTTTGACTCTTTTTTTTCCCATTCCCAGAACATGCAACAAACTGTGTGAGAGTATTTAACATAGAGAAGAGAAGTCCAATTACGAATGTAATCTTTTGAAGATGTGAACTTAGTTGGTCGGAAGGAGGAGGGTGGACAGTTAAACAGTGTGCCTTCCCCAGTTGTGCATACATTAAAATGAAAACTGGCATTCACAAAACGTGTAGGCAGAACTGAATTTTATTTGATAAGCTAGATTTAAGCAGTCAGCTTCACCCGAGACAGTTGTACAAATATCACTCGAAAGTTCAGGCCTATAGGGGGACAGCTGAAAAACGGCTCTCAAACATTGAAAGTAGTACTCATAAATATTGCTAAAGAAAAGTTTTAAAAAAGGGAGAGAAACTGGAGATCTTTTATTTGTTTTGACATGATAATATCTCATGTCTGGGAAATGAATGCTGCACGGCCTGTTATGTATTACAGAAATCATCAGCTCCTGTACTGCTCAATAAACTCCTTCATCTGGATTAAATGGCTGGACCCCGGGCCAGATATTCAGTAGCTGTGTTCCAGTGTTATAGTTTGCTGAATGGTTCATTTTAAACTCTTGAGAAGACAGTAGGAATACAGACATGACAAGTTCAGTCAACAGCCAAAAGAAAGGAAAGAAAAAATGGAAGTCCTGTCATCCTTTCAAGCTTTATCTTGGCTTTGTGGAGGGAATTTATCTTTGAAATCTAAAATAAGAATGATTACTCAGATTCAGACTGAGGGTCTAATGAGTGTCACAAGTCTCAGGGCAGTTGGGTGAATTGTTATTGAGTGCTCAGCACTCACAGCTGTTGCAGATGCAGTGCAGTAATGGTAGTACCGTCTGCATACTCGTAACTTATGAGATGCTGCTCTTTAATTTGAGCCTTTCTGCGGTGAACATGTGGCTAATGTTAAATTGTTCCCTCGTTGACAGCATCAGTAAAGCGTCTGGCATAATATTTGGCAGTTAAGCCAGTGACATTTTGTTTTTCATTGCTTTCTCTGTTCTTCTGATTTGTTGAAAGGTAACACATCTCACAATAAACTCCCATTCTGTGCAGGATACATATGTGTTCTGTTCATTTTTAGCAACCTGTTTGTTTGTGGTGTTTCCCCAGTCTGAATGTTTCGTCAGTTTCCTTATAGCAGGGTAAAAATCAACAAAACACAGGGTGAGATGTTAGATAGAAAGAGGTGAGACACACTAAGAAGCAGGCTGGGGGAAAAAAAGTTTTCATAATCACATTTGAAAAGAATAAATAGGCATGTAGGAAACGCAAGATCAAATGCTAAAAAGGCAGCCTTGCTCGTAGCACTCGGTGGTCACAGCTGACAGCGTAAAGTCAGTGATTGATTAAGAGAAGACCTTAAATTTATATTGGAATTTACAGGGTGCCAGGGAATCTGGTTAAAGGGGGAGTTTGTAAAGGTCCTTCTTTTATGTGTTCAATCCACAGCAGTAGAATTCCCAGTTAAAGGCCTTATATTTAAAACTGTCTGCAACAGGACGCACTAAGAATGATAAGGCGATATTCTGAGTAAAGGAAATCAGGGCAGGAAGCAGAGACTTCATATGTTTAAGGAAAAACGCGGAACTCGGCCTGTTCGCCATTTTTAATGTTAAAAAAAAAAAAATTCACTTTTATTGGCAATGTAGATGTTGGCTTCAAATGAGTGGCAGATAAAGGATTACAACCAGAGTTTATTATTTATTAATTTTTTTTACTTTAAAGAGGTTTGACAGTCAACCCATGTAATGAAACTGACTGAGGTTTAAGGAAGCTACGCATGAGATACGTGTGTTCTCCTTTTACCTTTGTGGATCATGTACAGTATGCGGGGGGCAAAAAAGGCAGAAATGTGATTTATTTGTTCTTGTATGCATGGTGATCGAACTGTAGGGTCCAACCTCCAGGATGCAGCATGGTTTTCTCAAGAAGGTGAGCAGAATTGAGATGCAGAGTGAGACGAGAATGAGATCCAATAATAATAGAAGAATGCAATACCGTTATGTGTTATGGACAGGGTAAATGTGTGAATGTTGTTATCATTAACACGATTAGAGTCAGTCTGGAAACTCACTGATGAGAGCAGCTAGAGCCAGAGTCGGTATAGGTCGAAAACCTGCAAATGTAGCATTAGCTGTGTCTAAGACCAGAAATGGGAAGAACTGTCAACAATGTATTTGGTGGCCCCATTGCCTTGTAACTGGAGGACATGTGCTAACTAGGTAGAAAGGCTGCCCTGGGTACATTCAGCTTGTTAGTAACATACAGAGAGAAAGCGCTAAAATGTTAATTTGCTTCCCTTCCAGGCTTTCTGCATTAATGTTTGTGTTTTTCTAAATAGCAGCTAGCGCTATGCACCATGACACACGACCACTTATGTTGTATGTTGTTAATTCAGTTAAATAATGGAAATTGGCTTAATTAATGATTTAGAATGTGAAAGATCTGCAAAATGTTTTACACAAAAAACATCACATTTCTTTTCAAAGTGAAACAAAACTCTTAATGCAAATGATATTCTTATGTGAGTGACCTGACGACACTGTTGTATTATACAGAGATGCAGGATAACTGTGATGCTGCCCACTGTATTTTTGATTTGGGCCTGCCTTTTTGTTTCCAGTTTGTGTAGAAACAGAATGTTACTAAGTCAACCGTAGAAGGAGACAAAGTCACCTCAGAGAGGTTTTGCTTCTATGCTATGCAGTGAGCACCAGTGGAAAAATACACACGCATGCATGCACGCACGCACGCACGCACGCACGCACACACACACACACACACACACACACACACACACACACACACAAAGAGTCCAGTCCTCTTGCTACGTGGGTATGTGTACCTATGTAATTGTCATTGTTTGTTATGTCTGATCAACAGTGGAAAAAATCACTTATCTACGCTTCGTTTAGTAATGGTATTAGTAACACGAATAGGTAACAACATAGGCCATATTTATCCAGTCTGATAGTGTCTTTATTTCAACCTTCACCAAACTGAATTGCATGAGGCCCTCAAAGTGGTTACTAAGAGCCTTGTTTCCGAACGTTTGGCTCTGAATGACAGTGCATATGTAGGTTGACGTTCCTATCATGTCTGTATGATTTTCCCTACAATATTTGTACACACTTGTGGCATCCAGCTGACAATGGATTGATTAACAGGGGCTGAAAATTCGACTATCAGTGATTTTTGTGTTGATGCCAAGTCTGTGAGTAACTTTATTGGGACAGCTGTGACATTTTAACAGGCTTTGATTGCAGAAGCAGTTTAAAATTACTTCCAGGCAAAGCGACATTTGACTGAAATGTTTGAAGATGTGGACCCCTCTAATGACCCTTCAAATCTCTTTTAAAATGAGGGGACAAAGCTCAACCATTTCCCTGGAAGTGAGATAAAGGACTTAAACATATTACCATTTCTTTGAAATTATAGTTTAATAAATATGGCTGTTGTCATTTAATGCATTTTTTTCAGTATGATCCTAAATTGTTTTTTTTTTTTTTTTTTTTTGCTTTTAGCAAAACTATTTTGAACTGGAAAGTTGACAGACTTTATTAGTTTTGTAACTAAATTCAAAGCATCACAGATGGTAGCTCTAAATATGGTTATCTGACTCAGTTGCCAAAAGTATCTGTGCCTCCAAGGGGAAACTAGTGTAGGTACAGGCCAGTTTACTCTACTGTTCAATAAAATGGCACTATATTATAAACTGACCCTGTAACATATTGGAAGGACAGAGAAAAGTCACTTTACATGGTTAGAGACAAACTGAACCAAATGTTCTGTGTAATTCTGAATGATAATGAATGTCTTGTGTGACACTGTAGTAACTGCACAGAGGTGCAGAACCATGCCGTTCCTGGAAGTAAGCCAACATGACATTCATGGCACTTCTCCTGTTAATCCCAGTCAGCAGTAGTTCTCAGTGCTGTAAGACCTAGACCAGAGTTTATGCTGACAACATCCCTGCATGACACAGGCCACAGGTTAGGAACGAAGTGAGTCAATCTACCCATGTTTGAGACCACTTTTCTGAATGGAAGTTATTGAAACTGCTATTTTACAGTTTTCTGTGATGACCTAGCTCAGCAGGCCAAACTTTGTGTTGCCTTCCTTAAATTTATATAAAGTATATTAAGTATATATAGCAACCACTGGATTTATATTTTTTGCAAAAGAATGTTCAGCTTCGAGGTACCTTCTTGGCTCATGTTCCTAACAAAGAACGGGAACTGTAATAGATATTTTGCAGGACTAGCTTTTGGCTCTTGTGGATAATGTAATGTGTTTACTGCAAATGAAGAGATAGCAAGGTTAAACCATTCAAGTCAATTCAAACAGCCACAGTTGTTGTGGTCAGTTATTAACAGAATGACAAGTTCTATTGCGAATTCTGAGCAATGTATCCTACACTGTATGGGTTTAGCGAAGCATTTTCAGCACGAGCTTTGATACACTGACAGTGATGCAAGTGTCTTTGAGGACGTAATGTGCCTGTTACACAAAAGGTTAAAATAAAAGGTTGATACACATTCATATTTATGCACTACTACTGTCCATCTACCGCACTGACCATTCAACATTAAGCAGCCAATTGCTGTTTCGCCTTGTGTGCACAGGCCCTTGATGTTATTTTGGCTGCTGTTAAATCTGTATGCTCTCCCATGCCTCGGATTCACAATTAGGCACGTTGCAATTTGTGAGCCCGCCCCGAGATGCTATTGCAGAACGAGTGGGGATGTTCTGGTGTATTCTGTCACAAGGCATCTGGCAAACCGGCGATGACAAACCCAGACACACATCAAAACAGGCCTGGGAGATTTCCCTGCTCACAGGCTATGCTCACAGAGCAGCATATTTGCACCCCTGTGCCTGGTTTGAATTTTCCCCCAGAGCCCCTGTGGATGCCTTATTGACCAAGATCAGCATGCTGGCTTGGGCTCTTACAGATGAAGCCCAGAGCTTCTGTGTTTACCTGTAACGTCACCATACTTTGAACTGTTTAGAGGAAGAGAATTGCAGGGATATAAATTGTGGCAGTAGCCTAGAACAGAAGGCAACCTTGCCATGGGCTATTTTAAAGGATAACTTGAAAGGATTGTTCTATTCTAATGCCTTCTGGGAAATTCAATTAAACATTGTCACTTACACAACCTGACAACCTGAATTGTTAATATTTTGGCAAAAAACAGCAACACATACATATGCATACATTTTAGCTTGTTTTTGCTCTTTTTGTGTGAGGATAAGTAAAATGCTGTGCTAATTAAAAACAATTGTGCTTTAACACTGGAGCTACGACACAAATGTTTTGAAAATTTGAGAAATAAAACATAGGTACCAAAAAGTTTGGCTGATGCTGCCACTCCCCCCATCTATATATGTTACTTGCACTGTGATGGAAAGATGGTGGATTTTTCTTTCAGCTAGTGTAAGGGGTCCTGATTGTACCACACTTAAGGGAAAAGCCCTCACCTCCACATGTTGTGCCAGTGTCACAGTTCCAGTGCCTGCTGTCCTGTTCACTCTACCTAACAGATACTGTCTGATGAACGTGTCTTCTACATTCAGCCCGGTTTTGAGTTCTTGTAACGTTTGGTTTCCTGTAAAGCAGGTGGTGGTTGATGTAACGCAGTGGCTTGTACAGATGTGCCCATATTGTAATAGATATTATTTACCCCCTTTACCTACACTAAACACAAACAGTTTTTTTACCTGTCCTTCACACGCTACATAACATTAAAGAACAATGTAGCATATCTTCTAAAGTTTTCACAGGTAGGTTCCTCTTTGCTGTTTCTTTAGCTATGTGTCATTGTTGGCAGTAATCTACATTTCTCCCACTGAGTAGGCTCTACCAGAAAACCCAAAATTACTTGACTGCATTCCCACCTTCCCAACTGCTCCCTTTACTTTGGATTTATGATACCAAAGAAAAAGCCTCAATCCATCATAGTAACAAATCATGTGATCATCTCTGCTTGAGCTGCCTGAAAAGTGGTGTGCGAAGGAAAAGGTGTAATTAGGACCACATCATGTTGAAAAGTAGGGGACTAATGTCTTTGGCAGAGCAGAGCTAATTTACTCCTGTGCTTGACTTACTTCACTTTCACAAATCAGTAGCCTTTCCTATTCAGTACCACTGAAAAATTTTCAAGCTTCTTTTGTCTGTGTCCCAAAGTGCTGTAAATGTAAAGCTTCGCTAAAAGCTTTTAGTGCATGAATACGCTGTCTCTGTGGGCAGAGAATTGTCATTTCCAGCAGGCTAAGATAATGAATTTCATGAATGCTTAAACAGAGGGAAGAGAACAAAAAAAAAAATCAGTTAATCCACTCAGGCCTTGACTATATCCAGTGGAACCTATTTGGCAACCCATGTATGTTTGTGATAATTAGCTTGGAAGGTGCTGACAGATGATACCCATGTGGGGAAACACGCTGAACAGATGAGACTGTGTGATCCTGGACACCAAACTGTCATGAAATGGGCTAGATGGGCAGACTGCTTCTCCACAAGCTGAACTCTGCTTCAATGGGTTCATACTGGGTCACTTAACACGTAGCTGTGAAAAATTATGAACTTTTACTCGTCTGCGCATCTTTGCGTGTTTCTGAAACAGTTGAAGCCTGCAGAGTGTCTAGTCAAGGTGCAAAACATCCCTCTGGGATCTTCTAATTGACCCTTTCTGAAATGCTCAAAATCAAAATTCTTGGGTTTTCAAAAAAAAAAAAATGAAACTATAAAAGGAAACTGTTGTATAAAATTGCTCAGTATCCATCAGTGGTTTTGTGAGAATTCAGGAAATGTAGCCCTGGCAGGGTGTACTTCTGATTTAGCCTCCGGTGAGCTTCTGCCTTGAGTGGTCTTCAGCTGTAGAGCTGCAGGGCGTTTCTGTCTCATTGTGGCACATTTAGTGTCAGCATCATCCATTCTTATCTTTTACTCCATGTGGTTAATAGCTGCTTTCAGTTAGCGGCATTTCAAAATGCTGCAGCAGCCTATGTGTTTTGGGGGTAAAAATCTGGATTCATCACGTAAAAATCGTCAAAAGAATGAAGATGCTTCCAGAAAAAAACTTAACAGAAAGTTATGCTGTCAGCGACTTCAGTGTTACTAAAATGATTCGGTTTTTGGCTGTTTCTGTTCTCTCATTCAAAACTTCTGCTGGCCAGTTTAAACTTAGCAGATGCCTGTGAGATCTGAAAGAGAGGTGGTTCTCCATAATACTAGTACGATTTACAAGGTGATGTATTTATGTTTTTCAGGCTTAGTATTTGTGTATGTAGGTTTGCAGAGGTATGTACTTTTAACCTGTTACTTACTGTAATTCCACCCAATAAAAGCCTAGCTTCCTGTGTCACATGACTGTTGTCATCTCAGTCCTGGGCCTTTCTGAAATGCATGAGTAGCAGTTATTAGCCAACACTATTGTGTATGGTTAATGTGTTGTACTTTCCATTGTATCAGAATAAGAGTTCATTGTTCAGCCTGCACTAGAACAGGAGTAAAAACCTCTGATTACCATGAGATATTTCACACCATGACTTAAGAAGCTGGACTTGTGACACAAAAGTTCAAGAACCATGAAAAACCCTGCTGTTTTGTGATTAAGTGAGGTACTTGATAAAATATTCAGTAGTGTAAATGTTGCTTTGAATAAAAGAGCATTTTGAAACGGGCTAAATCTGTATTTCCTTATACATCCAAGTCTCTTATCACAGACAAGGTGCTTCTGACTGCAGAGACTGGAATTCTACCAGCCTGCCAGATAACGTGTCGAACCTACAACATCCAGGATATTCTCCTGTAGCTTCTGCTGAACAGACTGGGTTACCAGATGATATACAGTGTCTGAACCAGGTGAGTTTATACAGGATGTTTAAAAACCTGCTGTAGTCTGAGCTCTTTGTTTTGAGTTTATCATTGTTCTTAGTGCATACATCATTAACATACACACACTCACAAACAAACAAACACACACACATAAAATCCTGAGTCAGTAATGTCTGCCTTCTGCTGCTATGTGTTCGCTTGCTATACACAATGTCTTGCTAGGATTAAGTTCTTTTTGTAGCAGTACCGAAGTTGTTGAGCACTTCAATTTAAAGATAAGGATGGGGCCTTCATCACTTCAAGTGGAGAAATGATAACGTGTATAAAAACTCACAGGCCCTGACAGCCATTTTCCTTTTAATTGGAGCAATGATATGAATTGTTTCTCTCCTGATGGAAAAAGAAAATGGAACAATCACTTTCATTGCCTAACCTGGAGGTGTAAAAACTCCATCAGATCGTGCGATTATGTTTGGCTTTAGTTTCTCTCAGGGCGTTCAGCCCACTGTGGTTTTGTCGTGGAACCACACTGTGGTATTGGAATCACCTTGTGCCGAACTCCTACGCGACGTGAAAAATGCTAACCATTCCTCCCTGCTGGTGGGAGGGAGAAGGAGTATTTTAGGAGTGGTGTGCTGGGCAGTGAAGCACGACGCTGTTGCACTTATATAATAAACCGATGTGTTTTAAAGTCAAAGAGAAAGAAACCAAAAGTTTTCCACAGCCCTGTTTGCTGTGTTCCCTTTCACATTTATTTTACCTGCATTTGTGTTGCCTGCGAGTGCTTTGTCTGCATGTGTCAAGCCAAACCTCTAACTGTTTTCCAGTGATTTGTAGCACAGGTACCCAGAGGACAGTTAGAGGGTGGTTGTAATGACACGGAGCTAACATGGAATTCTCACGCATACATTGTATGTTATAGATTATTTTGTCCTGTGTGCAGTATTTACTTGGGTAAATACTGCTGTGTACAGAGGGTCTTTGATAGGATAGAGCTTGTGTAGGCTATATAGAATGTGAGACAATGTCCATTCTGTCCTTTAACTTGTGTACATAAGGAAAGTGGAAAGTGCAGCTGAATCAGGCAGCATGTGTTAACAGTTTGCCTCCTACTGATCTATCCCATCTACCTCTCATTTCCTGTTTCGTTCTTTACGTGACTTGGTGAGAGCTCTTCTGGAAATATGAAGTGTTTGACTACAGTACCTGATTTTCACTCACTTTGTTTATTTTTACTTTGGTTTAGTCTGTAATTTTCTCCCCATATGCCCCCATACCTTCTAACTTGCTATTTCCTGTACAGTAATTCCACCTCCAATAAAAGCCTAGCACACAGGTTTGCCCTGGGTCATGTAACTCTCTTGTCATTTTAATCTTGGGTTCTCCTGAAGTCCCTCAGCAGCAGTTTTTAGCCAACAAGAGAATGGCCCATGGAGTTGGTTTATAGCATTCACCTCTAAAATGCTACCACTGTACAAGCGATGGGTCAGGAGACTGGCACCTTCCCGGGAGCATTCCGGTAATTAAGTCCTTCCGCAGGGGCGACTGATGATTTCGAGAGATTATCATCAGTGCAGAATAGGCCGTCTTTAGCGTGTTGTTTGAATTTGAGCTCCAGATCAATGTCGGAGCAGACAAAGCCTTTCAGGCTTAGTGCTAATTTCCTTTATGAGATGTAGTGTCACGTAGTGGTGCCTGACAGTGTATTCCACATTGCAGCTGGTACAGTGGGTTATAAGGGCTAGTCCCAGAAGAGTACAGAACCCAGTAGGAATACCTCTGCTGTGCAAAACAGTGCTGCTGTTTTGCCCTCCACAACTTTATAAAATTTATAAAAAGCAAAAGATCATTTAGAATCCTCATTTTAAATATGTATAAAAAACCTCATTACTTCATTGGTTTTCTCATACTTATTTTGAGAATTGGATTTCTATAGTAACCAATTTTGCGCAAAAATACTGTATCACTGGGCATTCTGCTGTTAACTATGCAGTGATTACATGAGGAAAAATATTTTAAATTATGTAATGTCAATTTTTTATGTCAAAACTATTTAACTCTATCAGCACAATATTGATTCTGGTATTTAGTTATTTATATTCCCTTTTTGGACAGGGCCATGATAGGATAGAATTATCTGGAACTTTAGCACACATGTTGAATGAGTTCTGCTTCAACCTGTTTTTAGCTCAGTGGAAACTGCATTTGAGTTTTTTTTTTTTTTTCAATTCGCAGCCGGTGTCATAATTGTTTAGTATGTTTGGTTGAATGATGTGCTGCCGGCCTGAGAAGTGAATAAAGGGTCATGCCTAGGTGTGACCAATGGATCATAATTAGTATTAATTTAGAATATAATCTGATGTCATATTATCCTTCTTTACACACATTAGTGGTTCTTTGCAGCTTGTAAACGGAACTTTCCTTTTCATGGCTGATTCCAATCCTGAATGACAAATCAGTCTGATATATAGCTGATGAATAGACAGTTTGACAGACTTGCTCCCTGTTCAGTCAATGTCCAGGATGAGACAGGCACAAGGCTGGCATGGTGCCCAGGGGATGCCACAGAGAGATGAGCACAGGCCACACTCACATGTCCTGATAAAGGTCACTTCAGCTGACACACACAGTCTCTTACTGATACACAGTGCTACAGAGGAGAGCACAGGATAGTTCCCATTAATACACTTACCAGTGGTACAAAGTATTACAGCAGAGCATAGCTTCTACCGATACACACTGCTATAGAGAACAACTCTCACTGATACGCACTGTTACAGCAGTGGTTAGCTCCTACCGATACACACTGCTATAGAGAATAACTCTCACT